>JASANB010000979.1:0-86976 GCA_030248155.1 Sabatieria punctata | reverse complement strand
GGTTAGAACTAGGCCTAGATCTAGCGATTTTCTGCTTAGAACTAGAAATCGGCGCTAGTACTAAAGTAAGCGGTATGCATGCGTTTTTAGTGCTTAGTACTATCTAGTTAGTACTAGCCAAATCGTCTAGACTGCTCTGGGGCTCACTAGACAGCCTCACTGTGTCCGTTTTACCCTGGCATTGATTGCGCTTCAAGCTCAATGGCAGATTTTATTGATCTTAACGAGTTTTACGATGCTTCTGTACCCAAGAAACGCGTATACAAGACCATCTACGATCCTCTAAGTGAATTCACCGACCAGGAACTGTGCCGCCGCTACCGTTTCGATAAGTCTTCGATTGAATACATTTCCCAATTGATCGGCGATGAGTTGGAGCCTGTCACTCTCTCAGGACGACCCCTGTCTGCTCAGGCAAAAATTCTCATCGCTCTGCGGTATTTGGCTACGAATGCTCATCAAATTGTCATCGCCGACACTTTTGGCGTGAACCAGTCAGCAGTGTCCCGCTCTGTTCACGCTGTTGTTGATGCCCTAAGCGCCAGAATTAGTGATTTTGTTAGGTGGCCTGCAACCTCAGATGAAGCTCGCCGGACGAAGCAAGGCTTTTACAAGGTGGCTCAATTTCCAGGAGTCGTCGGGTGCATCGATGGCACGCACATACGTATCGTTCAATTATCGACAAACCCGCAAGACTATATGAACCGCAAGCATTACTATTCGTTGAACGTTCAAGCCGTCTGTGACTTCCGAGGTAAATTTACCAACATCGTAGCACGTTGGCCTGGCGCGTCTCATGATAGCTGGATTTTGAAGCAGAGTGAGCTCTGGCAGTGTTTCGAAGAGGGCCAGTTGGAGGGGATCGTTTTGGGTGACTCGGGTTATCCCTGCAGACCCTGGCTAATGCCCCCTTTTCTTAATCCGATCACTGACGGCCAAAAGTTGTACAATATTTCCCATCGAAGAACCCGCGTCTTGATTGAAGATGCATTTGGCGAGCTTAAACGGCGCTTTGCGATTTTGCATCAAGAGGTTAGAATGGCTCCAGAATTTGTCACCCGAGTTGTCGGCGCCTGCGCTGGTTTGCACAACATTGCAAAAGACCGTATGGTTCCCGAGCCAAACGATCCTGAAGATCAGTTTGCTGATAATCAGCCTTTGTCCCCTCCCTTGCCTCAGACCGGAAACACTGGTGGTGCGTATCGAAATGCAATTGTGCAAAGCTTCATGTAGTCATTCTTATCCGTTTCCACTTGTTGTTTACTTTGGTTTACGTTTAAAATCGAACGGTTTAATAAGAAAGAACGCAACACAAGAAGAGGACAACCGGGCATGACATTAAAGCAGCTGCAGTTTATAGAGAATGCTGAGTGAGACATGAATAAGTAGTTAATCAACAATCAAAGATAATCAGCAAATCACTACCAACTAATAGCGAGTCATAGTGGACATAACTTGAAGTGCGGTTCCGAACTGATCAAACACAGTTTCCCCGTCATTGGCAGCGTCCGTGCTGCGCATGCGACCATTCAGAGTGTCCAGTAAATGGTCGGCTTTGGTGAGAACTGAGTACAGCAGATGCTGATTTTGCAACTGAGCCTGCAGCACGTTTCGCTGCAATAAGCGGAGATCGGCGGCATCTGGAACTTCTTCCACCGCTCTGTCTTCATTTGGCACTTTAGTTTTCCGCCTGCTGCTACTAATTGGAACCGGTGGAACGAGAGCAGGAGCGGGAGACGGAGCCGGAATGGGAGAAGACGGATGCGGACTGTCTGCTTGTGGCACTGTCGGTGTTGCCACTTCAGATCGGTCGAGTATTCTAGACTCAACAAATGTCGGTTCTCCACGAAAAGCAGCCGAATCACCAAGCATGCTAATTACAGCAGCTTCCACTTCGTTAGGCTCGGGAGCTCCCTTTCCACCTCCCGTAAATGTTTGGGACCTAGAATTTTGACCTGCAACTTGCTAGTGCTAGGCGCGTATGTACGTACATATTCTTGCTGTACGTATGTATGTACTAAGGTTAGAACAATATTCAGTGTACGTAAAAAACCCAGCAGATTTTCTACCAACTGTAGCAACACGTCTGTTTTGACTTTGATGGCATATTTGTCTCAAGAAGTACGGATAGTATCTTTAATATGAATTTCAACATGAAGAATTTCTTTCTTTCAAGACAAATCATTTCATTGAAAAAAGATTCATTCAAATCGGTTGAGATTATGGTTGATTTCATACAGTAAAAAATCTGCTGGTTGTTTGCTTCTTGTTGGCGAAATGTATTTGGCTGATCTATATATAAAATATATACAGTATAGATCAAAAAAAATGTCCCATCGCTTTTTCGGCCTTCACTCAAACGTTTCGTTCTCAGTCACTTCTTTACCGATTTGGCTCAAATTTTCAGCAAAAATTAACAATATGGTTGGCTAAATATTCTGCAAGTTTGGTGCCAAAATTCCGACTCAAACTGGTTTTATGACCCGAAAACTAGAAATGAGGGAGGTCCACACAAATTTATTTTTTTTCGGTAATACAAGGAGTACAGGCCTGAAACTTGCAGGAATGATTGGTGTTGCCATTGGGCATAACATACTAAGGGGGCAGCCCCGTAGCTCAAAGGGCACTAAAATTGGGGAATTTCAAAAACATAAGTGAAAATCCCATAGTTAAGAAATCCGCACCTTCTAGAATCAAAGCACTGAATCTGTTGTTAATCAACACAGATTGTAGCAGGAAGTTCGACAAATAAATGAACCTGATATTTAAACTCTGTTCCACACCATAGAAACCATCCCTACAGCGTTTTTTGAAAATCGAAGATCTTTAGAATCGTCATTTTGCCGGTTTTACGAAGAAAAGTCATATTTAGTCATGTTTTTTAAATTCCCCAATTTTAGTGCCCTTTGAGCTACAGGGCTGCCCGCTTAGTATGTTATGCCCAATGGCAACACCAATCATTCCTGCAAGTTTCAGGCCTGTACTCCTTGTATTACCGAAAAAAAATAAATTTGCGTGGACCACCCTCATTTCTAGTTTTCGGGTCATAAAACCAATATGAGTCGGAATTTTGGCACCAAACTTGCAGAACATTTAGCCAACCATATTGTTAATTTTTGCTGAAAATTTGAGCCAAATCGGTAAAGAAGTGACTGAGAACGAAACGTTTGAGTGAAGGCCGAAAAGGCGATGGGACATTTTTTTTGATCTATACTGTATATTTGCGATACAGAACAAAATCCGTAATTTGAATTTCCAAATTTTTCCAAATGGGGACAATTCATTGCTCACCACTGGTTTTGGCAGTAATACGGTTGTATAATTCGCTGCTTGATGAAAAGTAGCAAAAGTTTGGTAGCCACTGAATAAGTTGAGCATGCTTGCTAAGAACGAAACAGACATTAGCTTACTTCTGGCTGTGCGCGTTTTTCTCCTTTGCAGTTCCTTTGATGTTGCCCCACCGGCGCTTTACTTGTTCGACAGACTTGTCGAACATACATGTAACAGCGGGGGTCTGGGGGGGTCTGCCCCCCACCCGAAATAGGCCAGACCCCCCCCGGATGGGGACCCCCCCCCCCCTCCGATTTTTCTGGCAAGTAAATTTTCGAGCAAATTTTTGCAATTTTTTACAATTTCACACACAAAAATTGCCAAAATCGCCTGCAAAACAGCACTTTTTAGCTGTATTTCAGCCCAAATTAGCGATTTTTGGCAATTTTTAGCCAAAAAATTGCGATTTTTTCGATTTTTGAGCGTTTTTTAGTGCCCACCCCCCTCCCCCAAAATTTTGGCTCAGACCCCCCCGGCCGGCGCCAGACCCCCCCAACCCCCCCTCCCCCCATCGGCGGGTGACCTGTTACATGTATGTTGTCGAATGCTGGAAATTCGGCTGCTAGAGTGTCTCGAATTTTCTGCCATGCTCGATTGCGAAGGACGGCTGCGTTTCCTTTTTTCTCTTCATTATTAATAACCTTCCAACTTTCCTTTACAAGATCGACTAAACGGTTGGATTGCGCCACGGAAAAGGCGCCGGTTGCGATGTCACCTTTGTCTACGTCTAGCTTAGGTACTTTAGCAGGAGGTTCAACCATTTTCTGGCACGAAAGACAACAGACAAACGCAAGCGCCGCGTCAAAGTGACTGAACTGTGGCTGGCGTGGGGTGCATTTTGCGCCTAGTTAGTACTAGAGTTAGAACTAGAGTTAGTACTAACGCGAGCATACGACTAGGCGCTTAGCTCTAGTTCTAGTTCTAACTAGCCTTAGTACTAGGCCAAAGTTAGTACTAACTAGCCCAAATCGCGTGCATACGGCCTCAGATCCTGAGCTATGAGCAAGATAATAATAGAGTGAAGATTTTGGAAGAAAGAGTGAGTATGAATGGTTTAGTCGAAAGTGTGAGTGGGCGTTAGCAGTAAAGTAGCTTTGGCGTGCAGGGCAAACCAAGCCTACCTTACTCCCCCCTCCGCGGCGGGGACGCCCCCACTCGTGGGAGGGCGAAGACAAATAGGGACACACTGTACGGGTAAAAAGGGGTTATGAGAAGCCATACTCTATATGGCAAAGATAAACCACCAGAGATGGATGTGCAAAGCGATTCCACACCCCTGTAATATTTTGAGAGTGGGTTTTTAGCATTTTGTGCAGTTTCATAACGAAAAAATTCTAAAATGACTGAAATTTTAATCTGATTTTAGCTGCCTTTTGAGTCTGACTTAGTAGTTTGAGCGATTTTTCGGCTAACATCCGGTTTTTAACTTTTTATGGGAGAATACCTGATACCCAATACCTGATACCTGTATTTTTGTTAATACCTACCTATACCTGATACCTGATTGGGTATTTTTGAAATACCTGTACCTGTTACCTGATATTAGGTACTTTTTCAATACTTGCCCACAGTACCTAACGCACAACCGATTTGAAATGAAACTTCCTTTGAATGAAAGACAAATGTATTCTTGAAAGATTGCTGACATTTTTTATTGAAATACTCTGCTTAGTTCCTGCTTTCAAAGTCGAAACAGAGAGTTTGGTAAGACAGAAAAAACTGTCATTTAAAAAAGTCAGTCAAATCGGCCGAGATTTACCGTTACAGTTAAAATCTGCGGAGTTGTATTTTTGGCTACCCTGTATGTACAATTGTTTAGTGTTTCCAAGTAAATTTCTTTTGAAATTAAATTGCTTGCTCAGCCTTCAGAGGAAAATAACTTGCTATTAGTTTGCTTGGTGCCCAAATTCTTAAATTTAATTTGAGACAAATTTCTTATTTGATATGAATTAAATGTAAATTTGCTAAAATCAATAGTCAATTCCTGAGGAAACAGCTTAAAAACTGAGTCGTGTCAGTCTAAAACTAGTTGACCTTTCCTCAGATGGCGACAAATGGTCTGCAAATTAGCATTTAAAGAGTTGATATCTTTGCTATAAGCAGGAACAAGGTTATCTTTGGACTGAACTTGTGGTTTTGAAGCCAGACTTTGGTTAGTGAAGCTGATATATATCAAATTTCTAGGCCAATTTTACGAAAAATAATATAATTTTATTTTGTTATTGAATTGATATTTACTTGGTGATTTTGGCCAAAACAATATAATTTTCTTATTTAATTTTAATTTCAGTACAATATTTTGACCAAATTTCTAACTGTTTTTCCAGCTTTTCACATTTTCAGACACAGTAATATAATATAATATAATATAATATAATATAATATAATATAATATAATATAATATAATATAATATAATATAATATAATATAATATAATTATAATAAACAGTAAAATAATATAGAGTAATTGCCAAAATCGCCAACAAAAGAGCGCTTTTTAGCTGTATTTCAGCAAAAAATAGTGATTTTTTTTACGATTTTTAGCCGAGAAATAGCGATTTTTTCGATTTTTGAGCATTGTTTAATGCCCAACCCCCTCGAAAAAGTTGGGCTCAGACTCCACCACAGCCGGCGCCAGACCCCCAACCCCAATTCCCCTTTGGCAAATGACCTTTTGCATGCATGGCTATCCACCATGCGTTCTACTCTGCACAACTTAGAACTAGCACAGCAGCCATGCAACGATAACATTTGTAAAAGAAGTGCGCAAGGATCCCTCCTCTAGACCCTTACAGTATATATGCACATTGTTTACCATGGTGTATAAACAAAAATCGATATCGTCAACTGTAAAAATGACTGAAACGAAATAGGGAAATATTTTGGTGGAGTGTTTCCAAAACAAACAGTTAGAATTTTGGTCAATATATTGTATTAACAGCTGCGTTTGAAGTGCTATGAAAATAGCGAATCCAAAGTACCCACTTATTGCAGAAATAATTGGTATAGCCGGTATCGGTATTTCTAGCAACACCAAATTATTCGATAAGTATTCAAAAATACCCATTTTCGGTATCAGTGCGGTATACTGAATCAACAGTACCTCTAATGTCACCTTAGGGATTTGAGAAAATATTATTGAATACATATGGGGGTACTATAAACAGCACAATACAGTATGAGTGAGATAAAGAGGCTATTTTTGCTCTGTATGTCATTAATGTTGTTATCATTCAGCATAAAACATTATTGGATAAAGGCTGATGTACCTGTGAACAAAATCATTTATGTGAAGCGATGGTACAGAAAAGGCAGATCAACTTTCCATGTGGAGATATTTCGTCGGGGATGACTCATTATATTGAATCGATTTCATTCGAGTAAAAGTTGACAGCTTATTCTCGGTGAGCATGAACCTGATTCCATTCCAGAAAATATGTCATACCAAAAGTATCTTCGTTTGTAAAAACTCTTACGCCAAAGTTAATATTCCACTGTTTCTTACTGTTGACGATTGCTTACTCATCTAGCTGTCTTAAAAGTGAAACATTTGTACCAAGGCTCTTTAGGTAGGCCATGTTTACTTTTCCTACACAAAACTAGAATACAAATTGTGGTTGCAATTTAAATAATTCTATTTTAATCAAAGACAAATAAATTCTTAAATTGTTTCTAAGATATTCCCCCCCAAAATCAAAACAGTCAAAATGAACAAGAGCGGTTAACAGATATTCTAATTTTGCACCCATAAATCTCAACCGATTCAAATGGATACTTTTCATGTGAAAGTCGAATAAATTGGATTGGTAAAACTTCGATTAAGATTCTCAGCTTGATTCCTGAGATATTTGCCTTCCAAGTCATGACAAAGATTCTGCTCATGTTCATTGCCAAAATATGTTTTGACATTGAGGGCAAATATCTCAGGAACCAAGCAGAGTTTCTTAACGAAAATTTCATGAAGTGCACCACTGTTGACCCCTGGTTACAGTACATTTATTCAAGAGTTTTTCCTTTCCAACTGTCCTAGCAACATCACCATTTCTTGCATTTGCTTGAAATGTGGCTGCCTACATATACCAATTACAACTATACAGCATGCTTAATGGAATCAGGATTGTTTCACAGCTCTATACGGATAACGAACTAAGTATATGTCAAGATAATGTCCAGCATTCACAATCTTCACTGGCTCTAAGTACAGCTTCACCTTGTTTGGCCACTTCATTTCAATGGTGATCTGGCGATTTCTGTCAAACATGAGTATTATTATTATCAAAGTATTATACCAGTGACATAAATTCCTACCCAAATCAAATACTTACACATCTTTTAACACAAGAAGAACTGAGTTGCCATAAGTGTCATCAAATTTGATAGGCAGCCTCTTATTTGCATTAAAGCACCGGCTAAAGAATCTATTGTGACCCTCTGTCCACTTTTCAGTTCGTTCACCTGCAACTTTTCTAGTTGTGAACATCAGCAGTCTTTAATGAAATAAAACTGCTCACCAGGGGACAATATCCCAGGCTTGGTCCATCTCTCCTTGGTTTTCCAGCAAATTGACTCATTCATGAATGGCGTTGCTATCAAAGCGTCCCTTCCCCTTGTGTTATCTATGTTTATTTTGAATGTTGGAACCGCCAGAGTGCTACTGACAATAAGCAACAGAGTCATCAACATCATTCTTGATTGGTGCAGGCTCTAGAAATAGAAAATAGCAGAAATAGCTGGGTTTAGCGATACGTTTCTTGAGTTCTTCTATTTACTATAAGAGCTGCTAGCTTAGAATATTATTCAGCATGTATAAAGAAAATTCTTGCTTCAATTTTTCTGATTTTCAGTAACTGTACACATCCAGTCAATATGCTGCTAGGTGAATTCGATGGAAGACTGTAAAACACCTGAATGTATAATGAAGTGAAACCCGACTGATTAGATGCGTAACATGCTTTCAAACCATTCAAATAACCCACTGATTTTGCTATTCATATCCTATTACGAACCCGCACGGAAAACTACTGTTTTGATTTTGATGGTGAAAATATCTTAGGAACCATTCAAGAATTTATTTGTTTTTTATTTAAAGATTTATTCATCTAGATAAAACGGTTGAGATTTCCGGTTGCTACAGTAAAAAAATCTGCTGGGTTGCTTTTTTGGCACATCCAATACAAAATCAAAAGTTTATGTCATAATGTTCTCGTATTCATGTGTTATGGTTATTGGCCAATCTCTGCAAAACGGGGTCAAGCAGAACTACACTGCTGTTAGTGTTGCAGTGCTTTGTCTGAAAAGTTTGAAGAACATGGCTATGGCACATGGAAATGGGAGTTATGTTATGAATTAGTTGTGGAGTGTCGAATCGGGAAATCCTTTACAGTGAGTGGTATATAAACCTATCGAGACGTGTTACGCCTACATGTATATACAGCCCTCTACATCAAACTTTCAATTTTGGGTCTGAATACAATCGAATCAGAGACTGACTCTTAAAATCACAGCACCACGTTGTATTCAAACTTAGAAGCGTGGGGGTAATGGCTCTTTCAAGTTTCTTTTAGAGCGGTTTTTATTTGGACTGGCCTTCGATTTTTACAAATTGGTAAGCCCTACAGTTCGTATACAAGAACCCTGGCTAGTTTCATTAACAATTTTTGATAAAGTACAGCTGAAATGTATAAACGCAAAGCGTAATATAAACGTTAGCAGCACAGCCATTTTGCATTTCAAAATTTGCGTAATTTCAAGTGGTCTGCTTTTGAAATGAAGCTTCAGCACGTTTAGTAAAACGCTGTCTGTGTTGCTACTGTAGCAGAATGTTGCAGGTGAATCTTGCTATAACCTTTTTAATATAATATGGTACCAGTATTATACTGTATATAGTGACGGCACCATAAACGGCGTTAAGTGACTGACTGTACTACCTTAAGTATTTACCTTCTGGTTGAGTAATTGTTTGTGTAGCTTGTTGATTGGTGATGAGAAGTACAACATCGTGCATGTTTGTGTACTCAATCTATGTACAACTGCGAAGGACGTATTTATGATTCCTAACGCTTTCTAGCGCCTTCCTCAGTCTTGTTAGACCAGAAATACACGTGTTACATTGATATAAATCACGAAACAGGCATGAAACAGTGCCTGACAGGTTCCATAAATAACGCTATATGCAAATTTTCTTACAGCAGTTTGCATTTTTGTTTTTTCATGCCAAATTTGGTCTTTTTTGTTGTTTTTCTAACAGTTTTGAGTCAGTATGGCCTATTATACATAGCAAAAGTCCATTTTTTAAACGAAAAATGGCGCAAATTAGCTATTTTTAGCTTGAGTTTTTTTCCGCGATTTATGTTTTTTTCCGACCCTTAGGAAAAAAACCGGTTTTTTTCCGGAAAAAAACAGTTTTTTTCCGGTGTTTTTTTCCCACCTCACATCCCTGTGCGCGATGTTGTGCGCTCATCCTCTCGGCGCGGCAAGTTTCTTGCCACAAAGAGTTGGTCATTGGCACAAAGTTCCACCCAAGCCACCGAAAGCTGGTGGCAGTGAGTAGGTAAAATGGAAACCAACTGGATCTGCCATTGCACCGAAGCCACTCCAAAAGCATGCCACGTTGGAGGAGAAGATCAATGACGTCAGGGGTTGCTCATGGAAAATGACTAGGCCTGGGGCCTCTCTCACACCAGGGGCGCACCAAGCTGTCATTGGGAGCCAGCTTTACTATAACGTTAACACGTCAGGCACGCTTTTAGTATCTGGCGCCCAACAGCATGGCTAGAGTGGCTGGCAGTGATAGAAGGGAAACGTCCCATATGACAAACCACGGGGTCGCGAAATGGACCACATAGGTCTGATCGTAGGCCGTAAGGCCCCACACATCGAATCAGATTGGTTCTGTGTACTACTTTTGTCTAGCTCAGGGTCCTGCATCTGCCACAACTACAGTAATGATCCGTTTGTTCCTACTGTCGATGTCAGCACACCTTGTCTTGTCCACTCCTTACTTTTTACTGGACATCCACAACAGGGGATCCGGAATGCTTTTTGCAGCTCCTCTACTGCAGCGTGCAGTCTGTTGGAAAACGTGGAAGTACTTTACAAAGACTGCAATAATCCTAGCAGGCTTGTTGAATAAGGTTTACTGAAGTGCAAAGCAGGATGGTACATTTCAGGTCAGTTGATAAGTATTCGAACCGAGGGGCACAATGCTTGGATAGGTTCCTGCTATAATGCAGACAAGAGTCTACCTGTCTACTTTGTTGATACGCGTAACAACTCCGCCGTTCTTCTGCCACAAGTCAAGTAAGTCTGATGCATGATTTGATGAGTGTGGTGATGTGACACCGGTTCTATGCATGATGTGCATAAATTGTTCTGTGTAGGGGCACCAAAGTGATACATCCGAAGATGAGGACAGACGAAGTGATATCAGTTGGCCGCTCATACAAAGATAGGGATAATGATTTTCATGTGGAGATATATCATTACGATTATATGTAACAAATAGAGTTGTTTTGCTTAAAATTTATCTCCTGAAGTTGTTGTTGTAACTTTTTGTCCTTTCGGACTAGGAGTAGCCAACCTCTATAGAGCAGGAATAGACAAAAGGTCGGACCGGTCCTTAACAACAACCCTCCCTATTGCTGTCGGTCTGTGCAAGATAGCTATGGTCTAGTTCGCATTTATCGACTTGCCATTGTTTGTTTGAGGTCTTTCATTTATGACGATTTTTCCGACACCACTCCAATTTTTCTAGCACGTTATGATTTGAGCTAACTTTTGCCACATTTTACAATTTCAGACACAAAAATTTTGCCAAAATCGCCTGTAATTTTTAGCTGTATTTGAGCCCAAAATACGGATTTTGACAATTTCTTATTGTTCGCCATTTTTCAGCGTTTTTTTGGTGCCCAATCCGGACCCTATAATTTGGTTTCAGACCCCAACCCCCATACCCTTTGGCGGCTGAACTGTTACATGTATGGAGACTACATATGCAACTACATGCCATACAAGTCATGCGGTGTTGAATCAACTCGCAGATATTTTCTGTAAGATATTCATGTGATCTAGTTAGAAAACAATTTCTGCAAGTTCTTATAAAGTATTAGAGTCAGAATGGGAGTGCGTGGAGGTGCCTTTTTGGCTAAGAGGCAATCACCAAACCCACCCACGAGACTTACAAAGTTTATGGTAATGTAGTTCTATTTTGGGAGAGATTGTTCGGTGTGTTCAGTTATAATGACATAGGATGATGCAGTGCAGGAAAGGCACAATGTACTGCATATAGGCAGGTTAATAGATCTGTTGTTTATAGTTTTAATAATCAGCGCTGCCCAACACACAGCGCATTCGTAGTTAGGTTGCTTCTGCAAATGCAGCTAGTACATCCGCGAAAGGGTAAACAGAAAGATGCGCCTAAGCGGGAGGCTACGCCATCCCGGAAAGAACATGAACAGTCTCAGATGTAAAGGCTGGCATGTTTTAGAGATGCGCTGCCCTGAACCAAGGATGTATATCTTTCTGAAAAACCTCCACATGTGTTTTATTATAGTTTTTATTGCCATGATTTCGGGTTTTTTTACTAAAATCGTGGAAATAACACCACCTAGCCTTCTAACTAGAGTAGCAGCAGTGCCAAGCAGTGGCAGATTAGAGTGTGGGCAATGCAAAGTGTTCCAATTTTGATCGTTAGAGGCGCAGGACCAAATTATTGAATGGAGTTCAACCAAATTTCAAACAATTATAGTGTCAATCACAAGTTATATGTCTACCAATTTTGCGCAATTTCCAATGAAGGACAGCGTTTATTCAATAAAACGTGAAATCAGTGATTTTGCAAGTGACGCACACAGTCACCCAAACAGCAAGAGTAGGTTGATCAAGGGGGACTGGGCCGTCCCACCATATCTGACTTATTAATTTAAAAAATGACCATTTTGAGTGAAAAAAATGGCTTTAAAGTGCTAGCTGTGTTCTTCTCGGCAATAGGTTCTTTCAGACCATTAGGAACATGAGGAAAAACACCCTCACCAAGACATGTTCTTGACATGTTTCATCCCATACTGGAATTTAATAGTGAAATTCCATTTTAATTTAATATTAATATAATAGTTCCTTGTTAATTTTAATTTAGATTTAACCCCTTCGAGCAAGCCATCTAACTTCGGGCTAATTCTTGTCAAGATAATTTGATTTTTTGACGAAATTGTGACTCGCTTATCCGATGCAGGCGTTCCGATTAGAAATTCGCCGTCCAGGCTTGGTGGGAGGATTAGAAATGACTACGAACTGAAACCGCTTATATGAAGCCGTTCTGATTTGATTTTATTTCGAATTAGACCGCTATTAGATAACAATTGCAATCATACATAGACCTAGTTCCTAACCAAATTTTAGTTAGTAGTTAGTGGTTAGTAGTCCAAGCGTTCAGGCTTTTCAGTTTGTAGTAGTGGTTAGTAGTCAATTCAGCCAGCGATCTGAGTTTGTAGTTAGTGGTTAGTAGTCAATTCAGCCAGCGATCCGAGTTTGTAGTTAGTGGTTAGTAGTCAATTTGTAGTCCCTAGGGGCTGTGCCAAAATGACGTGATCGGTTTAGGGGAGATGGTCGGTTGGGTACTAAAAAACGCTCAAAAATTGTAAAAATCGCAAAAAAATCGATAATTTGGTCTCAAATACAGCTCGGTTGAGATTTGCGGTTGCTACAGCGAAAAATCTGCTGGGTTGTTTTTTTTTGGCACAGCCTGTATATTAAAATCATAGTACTCACTCCTTTTCTGCACACTACAATCCGTGCAGGTTTTCCTGTTTTCAGCATTCTTTTCATACAGCAATAATGATCCGTCTACTGCTGCTGTTGCTGTCCATTGGTCTGGTAGTGTCGATTCCCTACTTTACACTGGACATTCACAACAAGGGATCCAGTAAAATTTTCGCATTACCTTTGTACAAATATTCAGACTGCTGGAAACAACGTTGGAAACTGCCAGTAGGAATAAAACCAGGTGCATTCAGTCCGGCTTACTGAGTGCATAAAAAAACTGGATTACAGGTGAATCCAAATCTATTAAAACTGAGGCACACAATGCGTTTTCGGGCTCTTGCTATCTAGAAGACAAGTTTCTACCTATAGGCTTTGGTGACGAGCAAAGGAACAAAGCCATTCTCAGCTTAAGAACCAAGTAAGTGCATATCACAGTCAGACACTTAACGCCGTTTATGGTACTAGTACCATATGTGGTAATTACCAACTATGGTAGTGGTAACATATACGGTACCCCACGTTGAGGGATTGTGGTGGTATTATACATGGTGCCACTACCCAGGTACTGTTGTTTGTGTATACACATACACATTTACCATACACAAAAATACACATTGTTTTTTCAATGTGTATACACATACACATACACATACACATTGAAAATTCGGATACACATTACCATACACAAACAGTGCTTGAAATGTGTATTTTTGTGTATGTGTATTTGATCAGCAAAAGTCGATAAAATTTCTAACAGAAACGTAAAAATTCTATGTTTTTGCTGCAGTAATAAACGGTAGATATCCTAATAAAGCCTTCAAATGTCCTAAGTAACTCAATTTCAAAGCAATCCAAGGTTTAAAGCAACAGACATTGAGAGATTTGATTTTCTTAGCATTTCTGGCTCAAAATCTACCAAAAAAAATTGCATTTTCGGTACAATACACATACACAAATATACACAAAAATACACATTGTTTTGCTGAATGTGTATACACAAATTACCATACACATTTGAGGGTAAATGTGTATACACATACACATACACATACACATACACAAACGGAAAACCCAATACCAAACAACAGTATACCCAGGTCATGGAACCCACTGTTGCTATATGGTACCACTCCATATATGACTAGGATGTGAGGTGTGTATTTTTCGGTGTTTTTTTCCGTTTTTTTTCGTAAAAAAACAGTTTTTTCCTAAGGGACAGAAAAAATCATAAATCGCGGAAAAAACTCAAGCTAAAAACGGCTAATTTATGTCATTTTTAAGTTAAAAAATAAACTTTTGAGATGTATAATAGGCTATACTGACTCAAAACTGTTAGAAAAACAATAGAAAATTCCAAATTTGCCAATCTAAAACAAATAGGCAAACTGTTGTACGAAAAATGGCATATAGTGTTTATTGGTGAAGCCTGTCAGGAACTGTTTCATGCCTGTTTCGTGATTTATATCTATGTAAGATGGGTATTTCTGTTCTGAAAAGACTCAGGAAGGCGCTAGAAACCGTTAGCTATAATAAAACCAGGCTAGGATACTCAGAACTTGAACAGCAGTTTTTTCCGCGATTTTGGAAAAAAACCGAAAAAAATCGGAAAAAAAACTGAAAAAAAAACAGCCTGAGGTTTTTTCGGAAAAATATCCATCCCTGATATTATGAAACCTGAATGAATTCTGATGGAGTGTAGGGAGTTGAATGGTACCAATAGTTCACATTTCGTTGTACAGGGTGTCTCAAAAAATGATCACATTTCTTTTTACTGCCATTTCCGAAACTTTTCACCAAATAGGCTGAAATTTGGACCATAGGTGCCAAAATTCGGGGAATTTTATGTGTTAAAGTTTGGTGCACTACACTTGACTCATTCCAGAGAAATTTCAAAAAAAGTGAAATTTGGTAATTTCAATAGTGAAAGCCGGTCACCGAAAAAATGATCACATTTCTTTTTACTGCCATTTCCGCAAATTCTGATCAAATATGCTGAAATTTGAGTCATAGGTGCCAAAATTCGGGGAATTTTATGTGTTAAAGTTTGGTGCACTACACTTGACTCATTCCCGAGAAATTTCAAAAAAGTGAAATTTGATAATTTCAATAGTGAAAGCCGGTCACGAAAAATGGAAGCATTTCCTTTTCCTGTATCTTTTCTAATTTTTGTCGGAATTGGATGAAATTTGGAGTGTAAGCGCAGAAGTTCAGGGTAATTCGTGTGTAAAAAGTTGACGAATGAACTCCAACGCTATCGTTAGAGTTTAGGCGATAATGTAATGTAACGTTTTTTCGGTGACCGGCTTTCGCTATTGAAATTACCGAATTTCACTTTTTTTAAAATTTCTCGAGAATTAGTCAAGCCTAGTGCACCAAACTTAAACACATAAAATTCCCCGAATTTTGGCATCTATGATCCGAATTTCAGCCTGTTTGGTCAAAATTTACGGAAATGGCAGTGAAAAGAAATGTGATCATTTTTTCGGTGACCGGCTTTCACTATTGATTTAACAAATTTCAGTTTTTTTGAAATTTCTCGGGAATGAGTCAAGCCTAGTGCTCCAAACTTTAACACATAAAATTCCCCGAATTTTGGCACCTATATTCCAAATTTCAGCCTATTTGGTTAACATTTGCGGAAATGGCAGTAAAAAGAAATGTGATCATTTTTTTGAGACACCCTGTAGTTTCATATCATTTGAGCACAAAGCCTGGTATTTGATAGGTTTTCTGATCAAATAAAAAATTAAATAACAAAATTAAATTGTCTTGGCCAAAATCACCAAGTAAATAATAACAAATTTAAATTTCTCGCAATGACTTTCACTATCCAAAGTCTGGCTGCAAAACAACAAGTTCAGTCCAAAGGTGACCTTGTTCATGCCTATAGTAAAGATAAAAACTCTTTAAGTGCCAATTTATAGACCATTTGTCGCAATCTGAAGAAACTTCAACTCATTTTTGATTGACACGACCCAGGTTTTGAGCTGTTTCCTCAGGAATTGAGTATTGATTTAGCAAATTTATATTTAATTCATATCAAATATCAAATATGTATCAAATTAAATTTCAGATCTTGGGTATAACTTGCTAATTAATAGCAAGTTATACCTTTTCTGAAGGCCGAGCATAGTGTTTCTGAGTAAATTTATTTTGTAATTAAATAACTATTAAATTGCTTGCTCAGCCTTCAGAAGAAAATAACTTGCTATTAATTTGCTTGGTACCCAAATTCTGAAATTTAATTTGATACAAATTTGTTATTTGATATGAATTAAATATAAAAATTTGCTAAAATCAATACTCAATTCCTGAGGAAACAGCTCAAAACCTGGATATTGTCAGTCCGAAACGAGTTGACCTTTCTTAAGATGGCGACAAATGGTCTACAAATTAGTATTAAATGAGTTGATATCCTTGCTATATGCAGTCAGCCGTTAATGGTACTGAGACCATATAAGGTGCCAGTACCATATATGGTACCCCACGTTCAGCGACTGTGGTGGTACTATATATGGACATATGGTACCATGGTACCGTCACCATATATGGTACCCCTACCCAGAGCCATAGGTTCCGGTACCATATACGGTACCACCACTACCTAGGTACCGGCACATATATGGTACCTGCACCACATATGGTGTTGGTACCATAAACGGTGTTAAGTGCCTGACTGATATAAGCATGAACAAGACCATCTTTCGATTGAAGTTGTTGTTTTGTAGTCAGACTTTGGTTAGTCAAGCTGCCAAATCAAGCAAATTTATATCAAATTTCTAGGCCAATTTTACGAAATTTAATATAATTTTAATTTGTTTGACAGTCATCAGGAGAAATTTAATTTGTTATTAAATTGCTATTTACTTTGTGATTTTGGCCAAAAGAATTTAATTTTGTTATTTAATTTTAATTTGATCGGAAACACTACCGAACAAGCAATTTAATAGTTATTTAATTTCAAAATAAATTTATGCGGAAACACTAGTATTTGACTAATTCTCTCTGATTAGATCTTCGTCAGTGGCTTATTTTGAGCTGCCGAAAAACAAAGTCATAAAAGTGGTTGGACGGTATAAATATTTAGAGAAAGCTCATGATGGCAGATACCATGTGCCGTTATATCATTACGATAATATGTGATGCATAATTGACTTGTTATGATTAAAAGTTATGAGCATCTTCAGCGGGCTTTCAGTGGCATGTCAATCACTATCTCGGTAGTAGAAAATAACACACTTTTATCTGCTTACGCACTGGCCCTTTCTAAACAGCCAACAGCAAAATGGAGCAGAAAAGGCAATTTGCTTCTTTTGATCGGTATTGTAAACGAAAATCCCAGCCTGTAAGGATGAGCTCCAAGTAACTTAGGAAATAGGTTGAATGTTTTCCAAGAATAAAACTTTCCGGCAGAAAAGTTGTAGCCCTAAGGGGCAGGTGAAGTCGATATAACTTACTATTGTGGCAAATAAGTCGCTTTGCAACACAAAACACTATGCGGTAATTGTTTCATTGATTGATGTGAAAGGAAGGTATGGTATCGACTTACAAGAGGCCGTTATAGTGATCACAAGACACTGTTAATGCAATCGATAAACGCGTGCTTAATGATCGCATCCGTCTGTCTGTCTGTCAAGAGTAGACCTAATTGGTAGTACTACAAACTACTAACTACAAAATACATATTTTTGGCGATTATGACGTCATCAAGACTACAAATTAACTAAGACTACATATTATTTTGGCTGACTACAAATTGACTACAAACTACTTTTTCATAATTTGCGAATTTGTAGTCAATTTGTAGTCATTTCTCCTGAAAATTTTCCGAATTTTTAATGTAATTTTAAATAAATTGAGTCCTCAATCGGCCTTTTGAGCTGTCTTGAGCTTATGATAAGCTTACCAAACCGTTTGAAAGCATACCAAGAACGATGCTATTTTTAGGTAAAGTGTTAGAAAGATCGTTTTTCGAAATTTCCCGCTTTTTTACCCCTATAAATTTTCAAAGAAAGGTGACCACATGATTGACTTTTGCTTGTCTTAGTTTTAAGTAATGTCTCTTTCTATCTTTAGAAAAATACCAGATGTTCAGGATTGGAATTCTATTAAACATTGAATTCCGTCTGTTTCTTTTCAGAAATATCTATTAGAAAAGGCGATTTTTTTCACAGAAAAAACAATTAACAGGCTTCTGGTTAGTATTTTTGCAAAGCATTTCTATGACTGATTGTTCAATTGGTAAAATTTGCAGTAATATCTAATTTCTGACATTTGGTAACCTGACTACAAATTGACTACAAACTAAGACTACATATTTTCTGAACCTGAATTTGACAACTACAAACTAAGACTACAAATTATTTTCGCGGAAATTTTTAACTACAAACTAAGACTACAAATTGAAATTCTCTGAGGAAATAGATCTAGTCAAGAGTCATTCTCCCTGTGTACCTTTTACTGGATGTGCACTATCAGAGGTCCAAGCCACCATTTGTAACACCTTTGCTGAAGAAAGCAGTCTGTTGGAAAGGATCGTAGTCATTTAATGAAAAAGACAAAAATGTTGTAGGTGCCGGCACAGTTGGTGAAGTGGTTTAGGCCGCATAGCCACTGTGCGCGAAGTGTTGCGTTCATCCTCTCGGCGTGGCAAGTTTCTTGCTGCAAAGAGTTGGTCGTCAGCACAAAGCTCCACCCAGCCCACCAAAGCTGGTGACAGCTAGTAGGTAAAATGGGAACCGACTGGATCTGCCATTGCGCCGAAGCCACTCCACAAAGCATCCCGCGTTGGAGAAGAAGATCTACAATATCAGAAGCTGTCTGAGAAACCAACTATGCTGGGAGCCCTCTCGCATACGGGGCAACCGGTGGCCGTCGTCGGGAGTTGTCAGCATCATGGCATCGCCGTCCAGGTGACCGGCGCCCAGCAGCATGGCTAGGAGTGGCTGGCAGTGAAAGAAGGGCAACGTCCGAGATGACGAATCACGGGGGTAGTAAAATGGACCTCGAGTCTGATTGTAGGCCGTAAGACCCCCGCAAATCGGATCAGCATGATGACATGTGATCACATGAACAGCTAATCCGAAATGCTTGTCCACAGTCACAAAGTGTTACCAGACAGTGGGTGGACAACAAGCGACTTGTCCACACACATACTGTGGACAAGGGGTCTTCAGTCCCTGGACAACAGAATGGACAATTGGGCTGCACACCGCACAGCACCACATCAATTCAAAATCGTTTCTTAATAATAAATAGCACAAAGTCACGCCACATCCCTGCGCAACACCGAATAGTATTAGACTGTAACACAGATACCACGCGTTGTACAGCAACATGCGGTAACTTTTATAGGAGGGCAACCAGAAAACGATCGAGTTTGGGAAACGATATGAAATGCAAACTAAGTAGGTAGCTCTGTTAACATAGTTCACATTTGTTTGAGACACCCTCCGGTACACAATAATTCATACACTTATGCTTTATTTATATTTCTACTACCGTATAGTGCTGTTTATAGTACCCGGGCACTTAGGGTTTTGCGAAAATAAAATTGAATCCATTTATAGTACCTTGGTACTGTTGCAGCGCGCAGTACAGAACAAGGTTTATTGGAAGCAAAGCACCTGCCATGGAGCAAGCAAAAACTAGGAGTAGATAAGAAAGCACTGGCGCGGGGACCGTGACGCCCAAGCCCTGAGGGCAGGTCACTCTAGGATTAACCGTCCGTGCCTCCGCGCATTACGAACGAAATTGCTACACTAAAATATCACGCACACGTACTGTACATTAGTTCGAAACATGTATAATAAAATAATATAATCAACAGGTACAACTATGTGTGGCTCCTACGAAATCTGCTCTATAAGAAATTAACAATAGTATATAAAGTTCTTTGCTCAAATTACCGATTTGATGTAAAAAATAAGTTATGTACTTACATACATCAGAACCGCTATGATTGCATTATCTACTGTCTACTGTTTTTCTTCATGCAAACAAGGTTTACCACCAAAAATATTATATTTTTTCGCACGTTTAGTATTTATAACAGCTCATTTCAGAATAAAAATCTGTCTCCATTTATAGTACGCCGTGTACTACCAAAAAACCAAAAAAAAACAACCCAGCAGAGTTTTTGCTGTAGCAACCGTAAATCTCAACCGATTTGAATGAATCCTTTTTTAAATGAAAGACAAATAAATTCTTGAAAGATTGGTGTACCGCTTATTAAGATAGTTTGTTAGTTCCTGAGATATTTGTCCTCAAAGTCAAAACAGAGATTTTGGCAATGAACAAGAGTGATAAAGAACAACCCAGCAGGTTTTTACTTTTGCAACCATGAATCTGAACCGACTTGAATGAATCCTTTTTTGAATGAAAGACTGATAAATTCTTCAAAGATTGGTGCAATTTTTATTGAGATTCACTGTTTAGTTCTTGAGATATTTGCCTTCTAAATCGAAACAGATTTTGGCAAAGAACAAGAGCGATTCCATTGCATTTCATAATAAAGCAGATTCCTACAGCTGGGGTTAATGATACTCTTGTGTTGAAGTAAACCGAGTTTCTGTGTAACCTGTAAAGCCTCCAAGAGCCCATAGCACTAGCAGGAATCCGTTTTATTACGAAGTGCAGAATAATTAAAAAATCCCTCTTGTTCACTGCTAAAATCACTGTTTTGATTTTGAGAGCCAATATCTCAGGAACTAAGCAGAATACATTAATGAAAATTTCAGCCATCTTTTAAGAATTTATTTATCTTTCATTTAAAAAAGGATTCATTCAAATCGGTTGAGATTTGCGGTTGCTACAGCGAAAAATCTGCTGGGTTGTTTTTTTTTGGCACACCCTGTATAAATGGCACTAAGTGCCGTTTATAGTTCCCCGGGTACTATAAATAGGGGGTACTATAAACAACACAATACGGTAGTCTCCGATCCGATCCGATATATTGGGGGGGCCTGTACGGCCCTATGATCAGACCAACATGTCCATTTCATTTCCCCATATCATCTCTCTTCATTTCGGATACTATCACCAACGCAAGGCTCAACCAGCCTTGGGGGATATCTAGCGGTTAGTACTGTTATTTTAATAGTGAAATTTTATTTTAATTTAATATCAATATAATAGAACTAGCCGATTTTAATTTTAATTTAATATTAATATAATAGTCGCCGGTTAGTTTTAATTTAGATTTAATATTAATACTATTAAATAACAATTTTAATAGTATTTTAATAGCATTTTAATAGTAGATTCTAAAATGAACTTTAGCGATTTAGCGTTAGCGATAAAGCGATACTTTACTTGGACACACTTTAGCGAATTGGTGAAACAACATCGTTGGCTTGAAATTGCTAGTGTAAGTTGGAAATTTCATCAGAGATCCAACTTAGAAGCATTTTTTCTCTGTAAATTCATATCATGACCATTCTTTTTAAAATGACTTTGTCTGAACATGGTTTTAAGCATACTGTACATGTAACAGAGGAGTCTGGGGGTCTGCCCCCCACTCGAGTTAGGCCAGACCCCCCGGATGGGGACCCCTCCCTCGAGACGACTTTTCCGACCCCATTCCGATTTATCTGGCAAGTAATTTTTTGAGCAAATTTTTGCGATTTTCTGCAATTTCAGACACAAAAATTGCCAAAATCGCCTGTAAAACAGCACTTTTTAGCTGTATTTCAGCCCAAATTAGCGGTTCTTGACGAAAAAATTGCGAATTTTTACGATTTTTGAGCGTTTTTTAGTGCCCAACCCGCTCCCAAAATTTGGGCTCAGACCCCCCGGCCGGCGCCAGGCCAGACCCACCAACCCCGTCCCCCTTACGCAGATGACCTGTTAAGATATTCGAAATTGCATTCGAACAGAACCTAGGCATTAAAATTTGAAAGAAAATATTGATGCATAGTTATAGAGACATTTTTGACAGGAAAAGACTGTTACATAGGTTATTGAGTAGATTTAGGTCCTTTTGTCATTCATGCCTATCACTGAGAAAAGTTCCACATTTTCCAAGATTCGAGATTCAGAGGTCAGTCAGACACCTTCAATTTTTATCATTTTCTGAGGTACAATTCTGATTTAAATTCTAGTATTGTAGGTAACTCCTTCATTGTCAAACAAGGTGAAACTATTAAAATGCTATTAAAATACTATTAAAAATATATTTTAATATTCAGCCCCTCTTTGTATTTTTAATTTAATTTAATATAATAGTATGCCCTCTATTTTAATATTAATATAGATTTAATACTATTAAAATGGCACTATTAATAATAGTTTTATTTTAATATTAATATATTAAAATAACAGTAGCGGTTAGGTATACCTGAGGCTTTAATCAACCTCAGGAGGTCCCTAACGGTTACATCGCTCAAGTCCTGGGTGGTAAGATATCTACTGCCCAGAATAGCTTGTCTACGTCCAGCCAATGCATCACATTCTGTGACCAAATGTTCAGGCGTTTCCTCCTCCTCTAAGCAAAATGAGCATGTTGGATCATCCACCAAGCCCATGATGCTGAGATGTCTATTAAGGTTACTACTGTGTCCAGTTAACCAACCGACCACCAGTTTCAGTTCCCTTCTACTAAGACTAAGTAGTTCTCTGGTCACCACCAGTCTGGGTCCCAGAATGAACTGCTTAGATTGCCTACAGTCGGTTCGTAGATCCCAGGCAGTTTGCAGCTGGTTTTTTGCCCAACTTCTTAAATCTGTCCTCACTTTCCTAACTGAGATGCCAAGGGCCGGTTCCGGCCCTATAAGTGGCAACTCAGCAGCTGCCCGAGCTAGTCGGTCAGCCTGATCATTTCCCTCCACTTCCGAGTGTCCAGGTACCCACATCAGCTGTAGCTTCCTACGAAGCGCCAGTCGTTGTAGTTCCCTAACACACTCTGCAACCAACTTAGAGTTGACGCGTGGAGATACTATTGCTCTTAGAGCTGCTTGACTATCTGAGCAAATACAGATCTTCTGCTCTAGACAGTTAACTAGTCCAGGAGTCCTGGCGCAGTTCAGTATAGCATAGACCTCCGCCTGGAAAACTGTTGCATACTTCCCCAGGGGAAAGGAATCCTCTACCCCCAGTCTCTGTATAAATACTCCTGCTCCCGAATTCTCTAAACCTGTTAACCTGGAACCATCCGTATAACAGTAGAGAGTATCGGTTGCATTAGGAGTATTACCCTGCCAGACCTCCCTACTCGGGAAGTCGACCTGATATTTCTTATCAAACACGTAACATAGTTTTTTAGGTGACAACTTTACCTAGTATTACTTTACCTAGTTTCAAATTTTCAAAATGCAGCACACTGGGTTGACAAGGCCGCGTCAGTGGCTCAGTGGGTAGCTCGCTGCCTCTGAGTCACGGCGGCCGCTGCATCCCTAGTGGTTGTAGTGGTTCATCCTCCAGGCGCGGCAAGTTTCTTGCCGCAAAGAGTTGGTCGTCGGCATAAAGCTCCACCCAGGCCACCGAAAGCTGGTTACAGCGAGTAGATAAAATGGGAACCAACTGGATCTGCCATTGCACCGAAGCCGCTCCTACAGCATGCCAATTTGGAGAAAGATCAATGACGTCAAGTGCTGGCTGAGACGACACAACAAGGCCAATACCGGTGGGGCCAACGGCCGGGCGGCAGTGGACGCTGTCAGCACTTTGACGTCAATGCGCTAGGCGCTCTCTTAGTGCCTGGCGCCCAACAGCATGGCTAGAGTGGCTTGGCAGTGAAAGAAGGGCAAACGTCCGAGATGACGAATACGGGGGTTGCGCAATGGACCGCAGAGGTCTGAGCATAGGGCCGTAAGGTCCCCCCCCACACATCGGATCGGATCGGATCGGTCCAGGTACCCACATCAGCTGTAGCTTCCTACGAAGCGCCAGTCGTTGTAGTTCCCTAACACACTCTGCAACCAACTTAGAGTTGACGCGTGGAGATACTATTGCTCTTAGAGCTGCTTGACTATCTGAGCAAATACAGATCTTCTGCTCTAGACAGTTAACTAGTCCAGGAGTCCTGGCGCAGTTCAGTATAGCATAGACCTCCGCCTGGAAAACTGTTGCATACTTCCCCAGGGGAAAGGAATCCTCTACCCCCAGTCTCTGTATAAATACTCCTGCTCCCGAATTCTCTAAACCTGTTAACCTGGAACCATCCGTATAACAGTAGAGAGTATCGGTTGCATTAGGAGTATTACCCTGCCAGACCTCCCTACTCGGGAAGTCGACCTGATATTTCTTATCAAACACGTAATTGGGTAGTTGTTGGTCACTTGGGAATTGGTACAGTGGCGATAAATCGCACAATTGTGCCCAAACACTACAATGACCACGACCTACCCTGTGCCACTGCTTAGTACTTTTAAGTCTGTAGCAGGTCGCCATCGCTTCCACTTGAATCCAAGTGTGTAGCGGTGGAAGACACAACAGAACTTCCATTGCTGCTGTGGGTGTTGTTTGTAGAGCCCCTGTTATGCATAGACACGCCAGTCGTTGTAAACGGCCCAGCTGTGCTTTTGCGCATTCCAGGTTTGTCCGTTTCCACCACACCACAGCAGCAAAAGCTATCATAGGTCTAATGGTCACAACATAGAGCCACTTGACCACCTTAGGAGACAGTCCCCAATTCTTCCCAACTGCTCGTTTGGCTTGACAGAAAGCTGCTCTGGCCTTGGAGCATTTGGTTTCAAGGTGAACTGCCCAATCTAACCGGGAGTCCAAATAGACTCCCAGATATTTTACTCGCTTTACTAACTGGAGCCGCTTCCCATAGATCTTAGGGAGCTTAAGCCCAGTTAGCAGCCGTTTCCTTGTGAAAAGGATCAGCTCTAACTTGTCCGGCTGAACGGCCAGACCTTCTTCTTCACACCATCCTTGGACAACCGTAAGTGCCCTCTGCATGAGGTCACATATAGTGTCCAAGAATTTTCCTACCACGAGAACTACTCCATCATCCGCGTAGCCCAGGGCATAAAACGATGAGTCGTTTAGACGCACCAACAGGCTATCAGCAAGGAGTATCCAAAGTAGGGGAGATAAAACCCCTCCTTGTGGACATCCCCTGCGCGTATTGATGGATCTGCTACATTGCCCCATTTGAGCAGTCACTGTACGGAGTTTGAGCATGGACCCAATCCATTGGATAAGGGTGCACTCCACGCCCCGCCTCCTCAGTGCACGTTCAAATGATGCAAAAGATGCATTGGAGAAGGCGCCTTCTATGTCGAAGAACGCTCCAAGTGCAAACTCTTGATGCTCTGAAGCTCTTTCTACACGACCAACCAAGCAGTGTAAGGCCGTTTCCACAGACTTGCCTGCCTGGTAAGCATGTTGACTAGGATGGAGCGGTACATGCCGAAGCACCCCGTCTCTCAACCACCTATCTACCAATCGCTCCACGCTCTTTAGCATGAAAGAGGATAGGCTGATTGGTCGAAAGGATTTGGCCTTAGCATATGATTCCTTACCTGGCTTAGCTATGAAAACAACCCTCACCTCTCTCCAGAGTTGAGGTATGTAAGCCAGTGCTATTGATGCTCTAAACACTTGCACCATAGGTTTGACAAGAATATCAAGCCCTTGTTGCAACAGTGCCGGAAAAATTCCGTCTGGACCAGGGGTTTTATATGGTTGGAAAGATTTTACCGCCCATTTCACCCTATCTTCAGTAACAATTCGGTTAGCCAGTGCCCAGTCCCCCAAAGCTCCTCTCAGAACTTGGTTGTCTGGTTGTGGTGCCGTATCTACCATAGTACCACCAGGGAAATGCACTTCCAGTAGGTGTGACAAAGCAGTCTCCCTACTCTCTGTGTATGTCCCATCTGGTAGTTGCAGCATACCTGCTTCTATGGGAGAATCCCTGCTGAGAACTCTGTTTAGTCGTGAGGTGGCCTTAACCCCCTCAACTTCCTCACAGAACTCTCTCCAGGATTTCTGCTTTGCAAACTTTATAGTTTGCTTATATTCTCGTTGGGCCACCCTGTACTCTGCCCAGTCCTGTACGGCCCGAGTGAGCAGTGCCCGATGGAGCTTCTTTCTACTCTTTTTTCGTAGTGCTGACAATTGCCGGTTCCACCATGGCACCCGGCCATTTCCTACCCTAACTCGCTTTAAAGGACAAGCCTCTTCAAACGAAGTCAGGACATTACTTTGAAGAAAGTTCACTTCCTCCTCTAAACTTTGTATGTCCTGGATGTCCACCTGATGGTCACCCATTCTCCATTCTAGGTTGTCATAAAATGCACCCCAGTTTGTAGAACGTGGGGACCTTCGATATTCAGGTGGAGCTTTCTCCAGGCATATCTGGAAGTAAATGTGTCTGTGGTCAGACAAAGAGTCTTCCCGTGACACATGCCACTTGTCGATATCCTTAGCTATACATAAAGATGCTAAGGTAAGATCTATAACAGACAAACCCCTACCTATGTAGGTGGGTTCATGTCCTCTATTAATGATTTCTAGATCAGAAGAAATGACATACTCCAGCAGGTGATGTCCCCGGGCATTAATATCCCGACATCCCCAAACTGTATGATGTGCATTAGCATCACAGCCTATTACTAGGGAGTGATGGCGCTTCTGACAGAAATCAACTACTTTGATCATGTCATTTGTTGGAGGAGGTTGCCCCCAGCAACCTGTGGTAGGTAGATAGAGGAGAAGATAATAGATCTCCTCCTTCCACCTATCACAACTTCTAATTCAATTGTACTAGCATCCTGGGTACTCAGATGGGGCATGAACACCACATCCAGTCCCCTAGATGCATAGACACATGATCTCACATGCAAACCAGGTACACCTCTGTAAACACGGCCCCCTAGTGAGCATAACCCTACAACACGATTATTAATCGTGTACGGTTCTTGTATTAGGGCTAGGACAGCCCCATTTTCTTTCTGCAGCTTCGCTAGGCAACTGCTAAGGACTGCCGTTGCCCCGCGACTATGCTGCAGATTAATCTGAATAACGGCAAGATTGGCTCTCCCCCTGGTTTGCCTTGGTTGCTTTACCTCTTTCGAAGTTGCTCCCAAGTTTTTACCAGGTTGATTGCCATCCCGTATAGTCTTAACCCGAAGGTTAGCGTTACTATCTCTCAGGTTCGCTCCAGACGTAGCCCCCTGATTCTCTTTGTGGCCTGCATTCCGCCCAGTGACATCAGGGCCTAACGACCCATCACCTACACCGGTCAGTCCGCAGGCAGCGACAGATCTGCTACTCGCAGACGGGAGTGGACCACCGACAGCGCCTGCCGTCACCGCACTGCCGGTGGGGTCCCCAGAGATTATGAAGCCCCGTTGCTGGGTACTGGGGCATTGCTTGGTTTCTCCTTTCATAAAGAGAAAGTTTCGCCGTCCGACGTTGGTACCGGGTGCCCAAGCGGGGCGCCCAGCTCCAGGGGACACCACGGGGAGGTGCCGGTACGACTTGCAGGTCATCAAGAGGACGACCTGCCATTTATCCCCCATACGGTAGTCTTTTGACGTCTATTTCTCACTTTTTACTGGACATTTACAACAGGGTGTCCAGGACGATTTTCGCAGCACCTATGCTATGTCTGCACACTGTTGGGAAACGTGGAAGTAATTTACAAAGGCTACAATAATCTTTGCAGGCCGGCACACACAGTTGGTGTAGCGGTTTAGGCTGCATAGTCACAGTGCGCGTGCTCGTGTGCTCATCCTTTCGGTATGGCAAGTTCTTGCCGCATAGAGTTGGTCATCGGCACAAAGCTCCACCCAGGCCATCACAAGCTCGCAACAGCGAGTAGGTAAAATGGGAAGCGACTGGATCTGCCATTGCACCTAGGGTTCCGACGATATATCGATGTCGATATATCGACCCTTTTTCCAATATCGACATCGATATTTCGCATCGATATTTTCGATATTTGTGTGCGGAAAAGTGGGGAAAAAACAAAACTGACACCAAGTTTATTTCTCTGGAACAGTAAAAATTCTGTTTTTATGGATAACTGACAGTGGCATGATAGCTCTCAGAAACATCAATTTCTTGGTATTCTCAGCTTTCAGACAGCAATGCTTAGGTTCTTAATGTCTGCAGCAACACTGGAGAGCTGCTCACTCTACTGTACACACTTGAAGCAGAAGGGCAGAAGCAGACATGGATTAGCATTTGGGCTGAGCCAGGGGTTAGCGCCGGGCTGATGGGTGGTTGAAAGGATGGTGAGCAAACCAGTCCGATTTTTTTACTAAAGTCAAGGTTTTTTGGCTTATTTTGTCATTCAAATAAGTTAAAATACGCTATTCTGTCTGAGTTCGTTTATGCCTAATGAGGGTGGGGCATCGGCCTAAGGGGTCAACTTTTTCATTGAAGGGCTTCAGAAGAGCCACTACCTTTCTGCGATTCTCTACAATTTAAATTACTTCGTTGATACGTATGTACAATAGGTAGTCGATACTCTTTATCGGTTTCCGGGATGGAAAATTTTTGGGAGGGCATTAGAGCCGGAGATCGGCCCAGCCCCTCTCTTAGCTAAAGCAAAAGAACAGTTCAGATGATCTGTATTTCAATAAACTTACTTACTTACTTACTTACTTGATTGCATCACTGCTTGACTGATAAGCAGCGAGAGCAGTTTGCTCATTACAATTTTTAGATTTTCTTGCATAACTATAAATATCGATATCGATATCGATCGATATTGAGCTGAAAATATCGATATCGATATCGAATATCGACCAATTTTGATATCGTCGGAACACTAATTGCACCGAAGCCGCTCCAGAAAGCATGCCAGCAAAACATTGACGCGAAATATCGCGATATCGATATCGATATATCGTCAGAACCCGATATCGATGTATCGTAGTGTCGGTGAAACAAAACGCGCTGTATATAGTCAGTTTATTATTTTTCTTGCTTACTGGTTTGGTAATCAGTGCCGCCATAGAACGAACAATCCCAAAATAGCTGTCATTTGAATAAGTGCGCATGATGCATCAACGGATTATTCGCTTCGGCCTGTATAGCAACATGAGGCAACTTTTGTTGGGAGGGGCTTCCAGAAAACGATCTAACCTAAGGGGTGGAGTTCGAGCAATAAAATCAACTGCAATAGAAGTTTAGGATAGTTCACAAATCTTTGAGACTCCCTCCTGTATAAAATAATTCATATACATTTTCGGTATCCTGCACCCAACAATGATGATCCGCCTATTCCTGCTGTTGACGTCAGCTGGTCTCGTGATGTCTATTCCTTACTTTTTACTGGACATCCACAACAAGGGGTCCGGAATGATTTTCGCAGCACCTATGCTGAGGGACGCACACTGTTGGAAAACGTGGAAGTACTTTACAAAGACTAGAATGATCTTCTCAGGCCTGTTTATTTTGGCTTACTGAACTGTAAATGAGGATGGTATATTGTAGGTCAATCCAAATCTATTCGAACCGAGGGACATAATGCTTGGTTAGGTTCCTGCTATAATGCAGCCAAGAGCCTATCTATTTACTTCGTTGACACGCATAAGAACTCTGCCATTCTTACATTAAGAGTGAGGTAAGTGTGAACATATTGCAGGCCTGATTTAGCCTTCTTCACATAGGGACCGCTATGTTGAACATCCAAAGATCAGGAAAAACAAAGTCATATCTCTCGGCCGCTCATATCTAGACAAAGATGATGATTTTCATGTGGAGATAAATCACTACGATAATATGTAACACCTTGATTTGTGTCCATTAAAAGTTAGCATTGTTGTTCAGTGGCAGTTCAACGGATGAAATGCGTTGTTTTTTACTCTATTAGATATTCTGCTTCCAGGCTAATTATTAAATTCAATGAAAGGTGAAAAAGTAAGGCATGTGCAATGGCGTAGCTGGGAATCGAATCCACAGTTAACACTGGTTATGGCACTGGCGCCATATATGGTACCACCACAGGCCGCCAAGGTGGGGGTACCATATACGGTGCCGGTACCATATATGGTGCCACTAGTCTAGGTACGGGTGCCGCCCAGTTCGGTGTGGGCCGGTTGGGTGTGCATGCCGTTTCGGTGCATGGCCGGTTCGGTGCGGGTCGATCCCTTGCAAGTCGGTTCGGTGTGAGTGTTCAGTTTTTGGTTTTGTGTTGCTTTACCACCTGCCACTAAGACGATCTCTGCATTTGCTTTATATTTTCTTTTACTCCAACAAAGCTTTTGATTTGATTGAAACAGTTTATTTCCGAAGAAACAGGGCGACAGTCACCCTTTCAGGCCCTAGTACGTACCTCTACACTAACGGCCCACACCCAAACGGCCACACCGAACTGTACCCTACCCTCTAGGTACGGATACCATAGTGCCTGCCTGTATTTTGCCCAGTTCTCATAACTTGAATGACCTCATTTACGGTCGACCCGATTTGCATTTTTGCTGCAGAAACAGAACGAAAACATGTGGGTACAAAGAGAGCCGACTGAGTAGGTATTTATTCATGTTAGAATAATCGAAATCGGTATATTAAGTAGAAGAACAGAGTTGCCAACTCTCTCCTATGTATAGTTGACTTTGCCTACTAAAATGCTGCCATCCACACTGCTGTTTGCTCTGCTCGTCGCACTTGTGAACCAAAGTCTCGGCCAAATGAATAGTATGTCGTCTACAGGAACACATCTCAAACCAGTCTAGGGTATTGTGTATGAGGCACAGTAATGTGTTAGCTTTACAGCTTGGGGATATAAAATATTAAAAAGGCTAAAATCGTAAGAACACTCACCCTAAAGTAGCTGTTTTACTGCAAATTTAGACAATTTCAGCATCTCGAACAGGGGAAAATTTGCAGAATTATATAACACAAAACATTTATACTACTGTTATTTTACTATAGTATAGTAAAACAAAAATTAGTAATACTAGTGGTATTTTACTAGTAGTAAAATAATAGTAAAAAGTAAAATTAAGAGCCAATAGTAAAATAAAAATAAAATTAAATTAACAAAGACCGTCAATAGTAAAATGAAAATTTTACTACTATTTTACTAGTTTTTGGTGAATTTCAGCTAAATTCTTGATCAATTTGCAATAAAAGATGTGTGCGAGCACTTTTGTCAGTCGAATTTCAAACATTTTTGTCCCTAAAGTTCTTGAGAACCTCGTATCATGATCGAATTTAGCAACTATTTAGCACCAACATTAATTATTCATAAGATCTTGGCATCAATGATGCAAAATTGCTCCTAATTACTAGTAAAACCGTAGTAAAATAGTAGTAAAATTAGTAAAATTATTAGTAAAACAAAAATTAGTAAAATCGGAGCTGCCTGGTAGTAAAACAAAAATAAAAATTAAATTGAAGAGCTGAATTTATAGTAAATTTAGTAAATAGTAAAATAAAAATGCACTAGTAAAATAACAGTAATTTATACAGTACAGTAATATGTTGATTCTCTTCCCTTCACTAACATTTGCAGTGTGTAACGTATCAAAATATGAGGCGTGCGCTTTCAACCCACATTCGAAGCAGTTGTGTGAGTGCCCATCAAACATGGACTGCAACTTGTGCGATTGGCCACCATTCTGCTACTGCGGTCATATTACAGGTGTTGGGAATTAAACGTATTACATAACTGTACATAGTGTAATGTTTTAAAATTTTCACAGAGAGCCAGCCAGAGCAGTCATGGGTAGCCTTAGCTGCTGTGGTGCCCAGGTGTCCTCATGGTTCGCATTGCTTTTTCTGCATGGTAGGCGGATGTCTCTGCAGGCGGTAGGATGATGTTTGATTGACAGTTCTGCATAAACTGTGTCCTTTCAGTTGAAATAAATGAGAGCCTTTTATTTGCTTTCGGTTCACATTGTATGAAGTTTCAGAATTAGCGCTTTTGCTTCTGCAATTGAATAATTGTGGGCACAGCTGGCCAGCAGGGTGTAAATTTAATCATGTGAGAATAATCGAAATCTGTACATAAGGTAGAAAGCAGAGTTGCCTAACTTCTCTTTTACTTCTATACCAGCCAGTTCACTTTGCTTACTAAAATGCTGCCATTCACACTGCTGCTTGTTCTACTCTTAGCAGTTGTGAACCAAAGTTTTGGCCAACTGAACAGTATGTATAGTAACAGACCAGTCAGAGTGTTTGGATTGATGTGCCAGATTTTGTTATGTCTTTCGGCTTTGGTTTCGTCCTTTTCTGCATTACCAACTATATTGGTTGCCAGTATTTCAGCTTGGTGTAAAATTTTCAAAATGGTCGGCTAGAGGGAAGGCGTGTCTTTTTGGCAAAAATCGCAATAACCCTCACTGTGTCTCAATCAGATACAGCTAAAAGTTACAAGTTAAAAGGTTCACAGTTACCTGGCACAGTTGGTGTGGTGGTTTAGGCCGCAAAACCACTGTGCGCTTGCTCGTGCGCCCATCCACTCGGCGGGGCAAGTTTCTTGGCGCAAAGAGTTGGTCATCAGCACCAAGCCCAACCCAGGCCACTGAAACCTGGTGGCAGCAAGTAGGGATGGGAATGGGAACCGACTGGGTCTGCGTTACACTGAAAGGGGCCGTCCATTAACGACGTCGTTCCAAAATCCCGATTTTTCGGACCCCCTCCCCCCAAAATCGCCTTGCGTCGTTTCTGGGGACCCCCTCCCCCTAAGGCGACATCGTTTTCGGGTTACCCCCCCCCCCCGATAAAAGTTCAGTACATGCAGTACAGGTCATTTTTTCTTGTTGCCATACTGTACAATGAATTGAATTGATCCCTTCAACCACTCTGGGAAGCTTTTCTGTATGTAGAAATCTTTGACAGAATGCACATAAATCGAAAATAATACATTCAAAGTTCCCAAAAATTCCGAAAAAACGACGTCGTTTTTTTGCTAACCCCCTCCTCCTCCTGGTGCGTCGTCTATCGTCGCATTTCAGCCGACCCCCCTCCCCCCTCTGGAACGACGTCGATTATGGACGGCCCCAAAGCCGCTCCGCAAAGCATGCCGCGTTGGAGAAGAAGATCGATGACGTCCGGAGCTGTCTGGGAAACCAACTATGCCGGCAGTCCTGCAATGGCGGCCGTCGGGACCTGACAGCACCATCACGTCAACATACAAGGCGCTCCCTTAGTGACTCTAACAGCATGGCTAGGATGTGCCTGGGCAGTGGAAGAAGGGCAAACATCACAGATGACAACTTATAGGGGGTTGTGAAATTGACCACATAGGTCTGATCATAGGGTCATAAAAGCCTCACACATCGGATTGGATCGGATCGGATCGGATGGGATCGGATCGGATCTTTTATCGGGGGGGGGGGGTAACCCGAAAACTACGTCGCCTTAGGGCGAGGGGGTCCCCAGAAACGACGCAAGGCGATTTGGGGGGAGGGGGGTCCGAAAAATCGGGATTTTGGAATGATGTCGTTAATGGACAGCCCCTTTCAGTGTAACGCAGACCCAGTCGGTTCCCATTCCCATCCCTATGTGCCTGGGCAGTGGAAGAAGGGCAAACATCACAGATGACAACTTATAGGGGGTTGTGAAATTGACCACATAGGTCTGATCATAGGGTCGTAAAAGCCTCACACATCAGATCGGATCGGATCGGATCGGATCGGATCGGTTCACATAAAATTTGAACAGCTTCAGTGTTTCAGGCAGGAGAAAATTGCAAAAATGACTGAAAATAATTTAGAATTGTAAAATTGTTTTCTATGTCTTGAAGAATGACTACTGTACATGATTCTGGTATTCTGTGTGTGTATATTTGTGTTTTCTACATGTGGTCTTCTCACCTTGTGTGTCTGTGTCCCTGTGCATTACTAGTAAAAGACTATGCATTGGTGCCGAGACTCTCATCCGCTGTCCATGATACCCAGTTCTGCACCTACAACTGTTTCTACAACTTCTCGCCATCGCACAGAGTTTGAGCTCCTTCACTCTCATCAATCGCGCCTTGACCTCATCTATCATACATCTGCCGAATCGTTCACGATGTCTTCCCCTACCATCTCTCAAGATGATGAGACTCATATTCAGCAACCTTCTTTGGCACAAGCCCTCCTACAGCAACAAGAGTTCTATCAACAACAACAACGAGAGCACATGCAGCAGTTCATGATCGCTCACCAACAGCAGCAACAACAACAACAACAGCAGCAACAACGAATATTTCAACTCCTGACCAATCTTCAACAGCGCCCATCTACTACACACCCTCAACTTACCGTCAATCTACCTCATCCAACTACGTACCGTTTCAACCACACTTCCAATGACATCACATTCTCCAGATGGTCAGAAGAAATACATCATTTCATCGAGCAGTCCGGCCTCCAATGGCATAAAGTGGTCGAAGACGCTCTCGACCCAGAAGCGTGACAGCAATTCCACTCACTTCTACCAGACCAAACAACAACTCTGGAATCCGCCTTGGCTGCCTTGGAACCCTTGCTGCAACCCGAACAATCTCAAATTCAACTGGCCCTCGAGCTCCTACAACTCAAATACGACCCAGATGTCATCAAAACTACTCACCAGTTCAAAACGCAATTCGCGCGTATCAGCAGTGCAGATACTACTTTGGTCGCCATTTACCTAAACCTCCTCCCAAACTGGATCAAAAAACGAATGGTACATCACTTATCAGATGCGACGCAACCCCATGACATCAACTCTGTTACAACCGAAGCTATCAAATTATACCACACCGAAAAAACCGTCAACAACTCCATCGGCCAGCGTCCTAATCAGTCTTCACAAAACCCTACTCATCGTCCAGCGTTGGGATGCACTTACTGTCATCGAACCAACCACACACGTGCAAGCTGCTTCTTACTCAATGGTTCTGCTCCCACAGTCTCAAACAATGGTCCCAGACCGAATCAACAAAAGAGCGCCTACAACCAACCATCCTCTGGCCAGTATTCACCGTGACCATGACCCATTTGCCACAAATGTGGAAAAATCGGTCACTACGCCAATCGCTGCCTCTCTTCTGCACCTTCAAATCCTCCGCGATCAGCTACACGCTTCCCGAATCCTCCTCCTATTACGACTACTGCCAACCGTCGCTTCACCATCCCACAACACATCTCTTCTATCTCCGCTCACTATTTCCAGTTGTCCATTGGTAACCATCTCTTTCGAGCTCTCATTGACACAGGCGCTGAGGTAAACATGCTGAGCAATTCTGTGTAGTGTGGGTTTGTATATTCAAATATACATATAGAAATTTGTATATATATACAAATGTTTTAGATATACATATACATATACAAACGGACCGTTGATGCAATATTCAATATACGTATACAAACAGACTTGATATACTAACGGTTTGTATATTTTCATTTGTATATTTTTGCAGTAAGTAGTTTAGCACATTTTGGCCACTTTCGTACGGTAATTGAGCTATTTTTACGGTTTCTTCGGGTGTTTTTGTATTTTGAGCCTATGTCTTCAACTTTTCCAGAAGAATTTGTTAAATTTGCGGTTTAGCCTCATCTGCATTAAGACCAAATATTATTCATCTTCGTTTTAGAAGTATTTCGCAATGAGTTTTGCTGTTTGAAACGAAAAAAAATGGAACAGTAGGCACACTCAACGACGAAATTGATAATCGAATCCCGCACGTTTCCCTTTTTGTTTCATCCCAGTTTTAAACGTGTTATTATTTTTTTCAGATAAACCCGTTCATCCATTCTCCCTATGATGCGATTTCAGGGGCTATTTCTGCTTAAAACTATACCTACATGTATGTATAAGCCTAGTAGGCCTGAATCGAAGACTAAAGCCAGAACTTAAGCCTTAACATACCTGTTAACCTAAAACTAAGGGGTGTACCTAAAGCGTAGTTTGAATTTGTTGCTAGCATTTGTATTACTTAAAGATTTTCGACCACCGGTGACTTACCCACACCGCACAAAAAATTTCTTGATATTACAGATCCTAAAAAGCCTGAGTTTTAGCAACAACATAAATTTTAGCTGGTAAAAATCTTGGACTGAGGGCATCACTTAATAGAGTTCGCACCGGTTGGGAGAACTGCCTGAAATCGGAATACACTCATGCAATTTGAGAAAATTTCATGTTGGTTAGCCCTACAACGCCCTACCATATGACAATGACACCCGTCATGGTACCCCTAACCCACCTGGTTTGTCGAAATCATGCTTTCCAGCAGAAAAATTATAATATTCTTAATATACAAATATACAAAAAAATATGCAATATTGAAATTTTGTTTGTATATGTATATATACATATACATATACAAACCAATGTGCACTTGTATATATACATATACATATACATATACAAACGATGTAGGCATATATGTGCCCACGTTAATTCTGTGGCTCACCAGACTCAAGACTATTGGCTGCAATTCATTCCACAAAGTCATACTGTTCAATCAGTCTTCGGCGATTCTCACCTCTGTGACGTGGTACACTTGCCTGTTTCATTTGACAGTCACCACTGCACTCGTATGTCTTTCGTGGTGAACCCAGAGGACAAGGCACCTGACCCGGTCATAATCACTCGTGCAAGTGCAGTGCGTTTGGGTTTTCATGTGGCAATCTTTTGAAACGATGGGACATCAGACTTTTCTTCAATGGCTCAGAGCCCCTTTCTTCATGCAGTTGATGGCCTACAAAAGGAACCATCTCAAAGCGCGCTCAGTAGAACACACACGGACAAATCCGATGATGTGATTCCGGCAGTCGATACCGCACCTTTGGCTCAATTTGTGAGTATGCATCGGGACGTTCAACATGGTTCAGTTATTGCTCGTCTTAAGGTACAGTCGTTTAAGGACGGTCCTGTGTTTGTTGAAGTGAATGACCAAGGCAAGACTCTTGGCATGTGTTCAGGTGTTCAAGTTATTAAAGATGGCCTACTAGATGTTCCAGTGTTCAAACATTCTCGTTCTCAGAAGTATGTCGATTCTTTTTTGGAGAAAAATATTCCTGTTGCAACAGTGGAAGATGTTAATATTTTGCCGTCAGAAGAACTGACTTCTCTTGATCGAACATACACACCCGGTGATCGGCATAACTTCGACATGGTCCAAGAGGACAAAGAAGCGTTATTGGGAGAGTTCTACCGGTATTCGCTTCTCATCATCGTTTTGCTACTGGCCGCGCTGTTGATGTTGAACATTCTATCAAAGTAACTGGGTCTCCTATAAAACAGCGGCGGCGCAGGTTGTCTCCCGATCAACAAGAAGTGGAGGATAAAGAAGTGGATCGGATAGATAGATAGATAGATAATTTTTACTATTAGCAACACAAACCCAATGAATCTCAACTATACTGAACAGCAGAGGGCGGGCTGGGCCGTTATATGTTGGATGTTGGAGGAAGGAATCATCCGCCCTTCTAAATCGCCTTGGGCAAGTCCTACTGTACTGGTTCGAAAGAAAGATGGCACGATTCGTTTCTGCATCGACTATAGGAAGCTAAACGCTATCATCATCAAGGACGCATATCCCACGCCAAATATAGACGATCTGCTGTCACTGGCCGGGAGAGCTAAATATATCACCCTTCTCGATGCTATCTCTGGCTATTGGCAGATTCCGATGGCTACAGATTCAATTCCCAAGACAGCACTTACTACGCGAAAAGGTCTGTTCGAATTTGTGGTCATGCCCTTTGGAGCGACAAATGCAATGGCAACGTTCCAGCAGTATACATCTTCGATTCTGGAGGGTCTGGATTTTGCTGAAGTTTCTGTGGACGATATACTTGTGGCCAGTTCTACTTTTGAAGAGCATCTCCAACATCTTGAACTCATTTTCCAGAGACTGTTGCATTTTCACCTTCGCCTAAAGCTACCAAAATGTCACTTCGCTCAATCCAAAATCACATACCTCGGTTTCGATTTGGAACATGGTTGTTTGCTTCCTACTGCTAAGCGAGTTTCAGCGATACAAGATTTTCCTATTCCACATGATCTGCGGTCACTGCAAAGTTTCATCGGGATTATAAACTACTGCCGGCATTTCATCCCCAATTTGGCCACTATTGCCGAACCTCTCTATCATCTCACTCGCAAGAATGTGCCTTTCAACTGGTCTATGGATGTGAATATGGCATTTCAGACTCTCAAGGACCGCATCGCCCAATGTGTTGCTCTTCATTTTCCATTGACAAACAAAGATATCGATCGGGTGCAATTCCTGTTACAAACCGATGCCTCTTCCGTTGGCCTTGGTGCTGCACTCTATCAAATTCTTCCAGACAACTCGCATGTTCCACTTGCTTTCATCTCCAGGACGCTCAAGGGTCGTGAACGTCGACTTCCCACCATCTACAGAGAATTACAGGCTGTTGTTTGGTCATTGCATGAACTCGATTGTATCCTGAAAACATCAACTGCTCCTGTCATTGTGCAGACCGATCATAAGCCGCTCCTAGCAGCTCAAAACTATGGAAGGAATCACCTCCCAACAATGAAATCGCATTGATGATGGATAAGATCTCAAACATTGAAACCCACTGCGGTCTCATCTGGCGACACATTCAAGGCTCAACCAATACCTTGCCTGATGCCTTGTCCCACATCCGTACCCTCCGTACTTTGCCAGTTCCCTCAATTTCAACTACCGATATCAAAATGGCCAGTTTGGAAGAAATGGATCAACTATCAGACTTGGGTTTACACAACTTCGATGGTTTAGGGAATTTTGAGGATGTCGACCCAAATCGCCTCCGTCTATACATTCCCCAAAAGCTGTTTGGCACTCTTCTGGATGAAGAACATTCAGGGAAAACAGGTGGTCATTTTGGGAAACAAAAGCTACTCAGCACTCTACAGCTCAAATATTGGTGGCTGACTATGCGTCAAGATGTGGATCGCCATGTTGGCCAGTGCAGTGTCTGTCAGCGTTTCAATCCAGCTCAGGCCTCTCAATCAGCGCCAGGGTTTCTACAGGTTGATCGTCCATTCGACTGTTGCTCAATCGACATTGTTCAGTATCCCAAAAGCACTTCCGGACACGCCTATGTGCTGGTGATGATCGATTATTTTAGCAAATATCTATTCGCTTCCAAACTCAAACAGTTATCATCTATCAAAATTTCGCAGAAGTTGGAAGAGTTCTTTCACATCGGCATACCTAAAAAATTGGTTACTGATAATGCAACATATTTCGTTTCCTCTTCTTTCAAACAATTCTGCAAGCAAAAAGGGATCGAGCTGGTTCATTCTGCTCCTTACCACCTGACTGGAAATAGCATGGTTGAGCGCGTTATCCGTACACTCACTACCATCCTCGGTAAGAAAGTTAAAGACAACCCTCTGCTTTGGCCAAGCAAGTTTCAAGAATCGGTGCGCACTTATCAACAATCGGTCCACTCGTCCACTGGTCTGCCACCACAGCAGCTTATCTTTCAATCCAACCAAGCCGTCCTTTCATCTGTTCGTGATCGTCTCCTATCTCAGCAACTCCGGCGTCGGGATCAAAAGCTTCAGGAGTTCAGTCCAGACAACTTTACTATTGGTGATCTCGTTTTCGTCAAGAATCTTATGTGTCTTCAGCAAAAGGGTGGAAAGTTGAACCCTCTGTGGAAAGGCCCGTGCGAGGTCCTTGAAGTTACTCCATTCTCTATGATGGTGAGGGGCCCAGATGGTCGGTCAGAAAAGGTCTCTCTCGAATTTGTCAGAAAACCAAGGTCTAAAGCTACTAACCACGTCGCTTCTCTAGAGGTGGAGTAATGAAGAATGACTGTTGTACTGCACATGATTCTGGTATTCTCTGTGTGTATATTTGTGTTCTCTACGTGCGGTCTTCTCACCTTGTGTGTCTGTGTGTGAGTGCGATTGTGTGAGTGCCCGGCGAAGATGGGGTGCAACTTGTGTCAGTGGCCACCATTCTGCTACTGCGCCCCCATTCCAGTTATTGCAAACTTAGAACATAAATTACTGAACTAGTGTATCTGTACTGTTTGAAAATTTGCATAGAGTGTCAGCCAGAACAGGCATGTCTAATTACTATACCACTCCACCAAAAGCGTTGTGTCTGTCCTGAGGGTTTGACATGACATGTCCTGCCTGATAGGCGGATGTCGCTGCAAGCCGATGGATGATGCTTGATTAACAAGTCTGCATTAACTGTGTACTTTGAGTTGAAATAATTCAGCCTTTTACGTGCCATCGCTTCACACTCTATGAGCTTTACCAATCAGGGCTTTTGCTTCCATATCCAAACTACGCACACATAGAATTGCATAAAACTTCAGTAGCGCTGCGCTACAGTTTTTTGTAGGTGCTTAGGGGCGCCATTATTGGAGCAGCACTAGTATTGGAATGTTCAGTGGTACATTGGCCATTTCAATAGAAAAATAGAAAAAGGCTTTTTACAATAGAAAAAATCAATACAGAAACTTGTCGGCAAGTGATATTATCTTTTGATAGTTGTCGCAAACTATTTAGTTAGTTTGCGAACTAAAAACTTCTCATAGAAAAGTTATGTTCCAATTTTAGAATTTAAATTAAATTAAAGTAAATGAAATTAAATTGAAATAAAAATTGGCCAATTACTAACACCTTCACTAAAAGTAAAAACCCACCAGATCAAGCTGATAGTATTTTGCAATAAAAATAGAATGAGTAGGACCAAATACATACAGTGACACCTAAGGCGGCATGATCTCATTTATGGCCGACCCCTTTCCACTTCTGCTAGGACAAAAATATGAATACCATGTGAGCATATGAACCGGCAGGAAGTGTATTTATTCATTGCAGAATAATCGAAATCGGTGGTGAAATGATTAAAGAGAAGAGCGGAGTTGTCTCACTTCTCTTCTACTTATAACCATCCTGCCAAATCAGCGTGGTACTAAAATGCTGTCATTCACTCTGCTGCTTGCTCTACTGTTTGTAGTTCTGAGCCAAAGTTTCGGCGAACTCAATAGTATGTACAATAGGACATTTCAGAATCACAATCGTATGTACAATAGGACACAATCTAGCATCCATAGGGTAGTGTTGATATGACTACTATTATGAAAATTTAAAACGGATGGCAGATGGCGGGAATCGATTTACTCATATTCTAGTCCGCATTTTGGAATGGCTTCAGAGAGACAGCAATTTGCGATCGTTCTCCGTTGGGGAGATCACTCGAATTTCAAATTTTGAACACAGAATTTTGAATGTGGTATCAAACGACTCCTGACAATCTCCTGATTATTATTTTACACATCAACATCTAATTACTGCATGCTATATTCAGCTTTACCTTAGATACGTGTTTTTTTGTCTCGAACAAATCCTGTAGAACGTGCGCACCCAAATTGTAAATCTTTAACAAATATGACCAAATCCGGTATCAAACAGCTACTTTTGACTTGTACATTATTGCTTTATGCACCAGCACATCCACCACCAATTACTGCATGCTATCTCAGATTACGCGCTCGTCATATCGTCTTACTTCATCGATTATCGGCCGATTTCCCCCGGAACCCCCACTTACTAACACAATTGTCGCATTCCAGTCCTCCGACAGATATGTCTGCCCACGGGCATATGGGTAGATATGACGATTAGCTATCGATTAAGCATAAACATAACAATATTCGCACAAGCCCAAGGACGGTGGCCCTATTGGAACAAAAAAATGGCCAAAAACGTACAAACTCAAAACACTAATCGACGCAAGTAGTGATCTCCCTATTTTTGGGGTCCGCGTTTGATAAAATTACGGTCTGACAAGCACGGATACTGTATTCACCGTCATTCAGACTCGTACAATCATGCAGAGAATTTTGATGAGCAGGAAAACCTCCAATTTCTTGTTTCATAATAGTCAAAAACAAAGTCATAGTTAACACTTTTGTGATATCGCAGTCAAACTGACAGGTAGTCAAAGTTTGACTACCTTCATGACCATAAATACGCACCTAGCCATACACATGTAACAGGTCATCCGCCGATGGGGGACGGGGGTTGGGGGGGTCTGGCGCCGGCCGGGGGGGTCTGAGCTAAAATTTTGGGAGGGGGTAGAGCACTTAAAAACTTTCAAAAATCGCAAATTTTGGGTTAAAAATCGCCAAAAATCACTAATTCAGGCTGAAATAGAGCTAAAAAGTGCCGTTTTGCAGCCGATTTTGGCAATTTTTGTGTCTGAAATTGTAAAATATTGCAAAAATTTGCTCAAAAATTTACTTGCCAGAAAAAGTCGGAGGGGGGTCGGCGAAATCGTCTCGGGGGGTCACCATCCAGGGGGGCTGGCCTAAGTCGGGTTGGGGGCAGACCCCCCAGACCCCCTGTTACATGTATGCACCGAGCCAAACGACAACCAGGTAGTCAAGCCGTTTGACTATGACTACGTTTTGCAATAAGAGGCAAGCTATTCAGACGTATTTTACCTGTTGGTTTGACTGCAGTATCACAAAAGTATTATGTTTTAAAAATTTCGATGTTTTCCCACTGTAGTTTCAGCTGTTCCCTTTGGCTTTCTCATCAGTGGTGGTTGGAATTATAAAGTGTGGAGATCGATGGAGCTGTATATAGCCCAGACAATCCAGACAAAAACATGCTGCTCAATGTCCAACTGCCTCACTGGAGAGTAGGACACACTTCTGAGTTCTTGGATGGAATTGTCCACATCATCGGAGGTTGGAATGGAAGGAGAGTAGTGAAGAGTGTGCTCACCTTTGACCCCTCAACCAACCGACTCTCCACTGTCCCAGACATGCAACAACGCCGAATATATCATGCCAGCACTGTTTTGGATGGAATGCTGTATGTGTGTGGTGGAGAAAAAGACTTAGGAAGTGACAATGATCTGTCATCGTGTAAGCGGTTCCACCAAAACAACTGGCACTCAACTGCTTGGATGGCAACTGAGAGAAAAGAACTGGCATTGGTGGCAGTTGATGGGCGGATCTATGCCATCGGAGGGGATAATAATGGAGTAGTTATGAGTACAGTGGAGAGCTACTCTCCAACGTCAAATTCTTGGACAGCCGTCGCTTCCATGCATACGAAACGGAGGGCTCACTCAGCCACAGTGCTCAACGGCGACGTCTATGCGTGTGGTGGATTTGACATCTCCTCGTGTGAGCGCTACGACCCAGTCAGCAATACTTGGACTCAAATTCCATTAATGAATAAGAGCAGATATTACTTCAGTTTGTTATCGGACGGGACTCGACTGTTTGCGGTTGGTGGAGGAAGTTCACATGCAGAGAAAACAGTGGAGGTGTTGGATCTAAAAAGAAATAGATGGACTCTACTCAAACAACAACTCATACATAAAAGATATGCTAGTTCGGCTGTGGTCATCAGTCTGTGAGTTTGTGTTGAGACTGATCTGCTGAATAAAACTAATTAATAAACTCTGTGAAAAGGGGCTACCAATTGCTGCCGAGGCTTCGATTTCTGAAAACATTCTTACAGCAACACAGACTGCCTGGTGCAGGCCGGATTTTCCACAGTTTTCAGCATAGCTCGTAATTATCTGTATTTTTTCAGATAGTTTTTGTTGAAAAATTAACGGATTTGGGGACAGGTTTTCCTTGTCTAACTTTGTCACCTTTCTTTCCATTTAATTGAACAGTTGAACATAAAATAAATATATCAAAAACCCTTAAACTGCAGTACATGTGTGTTCATTAAAGGAGAGACGCCGGTCAACATGCACTCCTAAATATTGAGTCAGACAACCCTCATATTTACAAATTTTGGGTCGACCTCACCGATGTTGCTCAAAATTTGCATGAACAACTGTGTACTTCGAGTTGAAATAAATCAGCCTTTTACGTTCCTTCGCTTCACACTCTATGAGCTTTACCGATCAGCGCTTTTGCTTCCACATCTAAACTATGTACGCACAGATAGAATCGCATAAAACTTCAACAGCGCTGCGCTACTACTTTTGTACCTGCTTGGGGGCGCCACTATTGGAGCGGCGCTAGTATTGGAATGTTCAGTGGTACATTGGCCATTTCAACTTTTTACAATAGAAAAAAACAATACAGAAGATTGTGGGCAAGTGATATTATCTTTTGATAGTTGTCGCAAACTATTATGAAACAAGAAATTGGAGGTTTTCCTGCTCATCAAAATTCTCTGCATGATTGTACGAGTCTGAATGACGATGAATACAGTATCCGTGCTTGTCAGACCCCAAATTAATGAACCGCGGTCCCCATAAATAGGGTACTCACTACTTGCGCCGATTAATGTTTTGAGTGTGCACATTTTTGGCCATTTTTTGCTCCAAAAGGGCCACCGTCCTTGGGCTTGTACGAATATTGTTATGTTTATGCTTAATTGATAGTTAGTCGTCATATCTACCCATATGCTCGTGGGCAGACATATCCGTCGGCAGACTCGAATGCTACGATTGTTTTAGTAAGTGGCGGTTCCGGGGGAAATCGGCCGATAATCGATTAAGTAAGGCGATATGACGAGCGTGTAATCTGAGATAGCATGCAATAATTGGTTGTGGATGTGCTGGTGCATAAAACAATAATGTACAAGTCAAAAGTAGTTGTTTGATACCGGATTTGGTCATATGTGTTAAAGATTTACAATTTGGGTGCGCACGTTTTACATTCTTGTTCAAGACCAAAAAAACGTATCTAAGGTAAAGCTGAATATAGCATGCAGTAATTAGATGTTGATGTGTAAAATAATAACCAGGAGATCGTCAGCAGTCGTTTGATACCACATTCAAAATTGTGTGTTCAAAATTTGAAATTCGAGTGATCTCCCCAACTGAGAACGATCGCAAATTGCTGTCTCCCTGAAGCCATTCCAAAGTGCGGACTAGAATAGGAGTAAATCGAGTACTAGAATTCCCGCCATCTGCTATCCGTTTTAAATTTTCATAATAGTTAGTTTCAGAACTAAAAGCTATCATAAAAAGTTATCGTTCGACTATACCGGAGTTTTCCACTTATAAGACCTGGTCTTATAACTGGAAAATGCCCAAATTTAGGGTCACTTTTTGGCGCCCTTTTGAAGACCATGGTCTTATAACTGGAAAATGTCATTTCGCTGCAAAAAATGATTTTTGGCCAACAGTTGAATTTGTTTTTTACTTAGATTGTTGTTCCAGACATGCCTGACCAGTTTACGCTTGACTTGTAGAACTTTACTTGAAATTACAATAAGAAAGGTAGTGTTGAAGCATAGCAGGTACTGTATTGCGTTCAAAACAAAAATCAGAATCATGTTTTGCCTATATTATGTACTTCTGCCCTTGTTTTCTCACGATGGACAGCTTTTGTTCACTTAAAAAAAACAGTTAATTGTGTGCTACAATCGGTCAATTAAACTAAGACCATGGTCTTTTAACTGGAAAATTGGTGTCTATGAACCAAGTTTTCCGACCACCTATTTGAAGACCATGGTCTTCTTATAACTGGCAACAAAAACCTATTTAAAGACCATGGTCTTCTAACTATGGTGGTCTTATAAGCGGAAATCTCCGGTAGAATTTGAATTAAATTAAACATATTGAATTAAAATTAAAAACAGAGCAATTATGCGAATTTGAATTACAATTAAATTAACGTTTACACCACTACAGTGAACGTTTAAATTTGGCATTCTCAGAAATATAGGTTCCATCCCCTGCGCAGTAAGCAGGGCTATATACAAACTATATAGTGGCGTGGATTACAGTCGCTTCAACTACGGCAACACAATGAACAGCTAAATTAGGCTATACAATGGCGCTTTATGTTCAGAGGCAGGGTTGTATATTTTTCCGAAAAAAAACTTCGGCCTGTTTTTTTTTCAGTTTTTTTTGGTTTTTTTCCTAAATCGCGGAAAAAAAAACTCCAGCTCAAGTTCTGAGTATCCTAGACTGGTTTTATGATTCCTAGCGCTTTCTAGCGCCTTCTTCAGTCTTTTCAGACCAGAAATACACGTGTTACATAGATATAAATCACGAAACAGGCATGAAACAGTCCCTGACAGGCTTCATCAATAAACCCTATATGCAAATTTTCTTACAGCAATTTGCATTTTTGTCTTATCGTGCCAAATTTGGTCTTTTCTGTTGTTTTTCTAACAGTTTTGAGCCAGTATGGCCTATTATACATCGCAAAAGTCCATTTTTTGTTAGAAAAATGACATAAATTAGCTATTTTCAGCTTGAGTTTTTTTCCGCGATTTATGTTTTTTTCCGACCCTTAGGAAAAAAACCGGTTTTTTTTCGAAAAAAAGCTGAAAAAAACACCGGAAAAAACACACCTCACATCCCTGTTCAGAGGGTAGCACCCTAACTTTTGGTAATGTTAATTTTTCAGCTTCACTGAAAGTAAATACCCACCAGATCAAGCTGAGCTCTTCAGGTTCATTTAACCTGCAAACTTTAGGAAAGATGCGATGGAGGATTCGTGAGATATCTACACATGTTGAAAGCTGATGTCTGAAAATTCAACTCAGTTTATCTCAGAATAGCATAACTCAAGGCTAGGGAAAGCTTACAGGCTAGTATTTTGCTACAAAAATAGAATAAGCTACATAGGACCAAATACTGCGATTGATCCCATTTATGGCCGACCCCTTTGCACTTCCGCTAAGACAAAAATATGAATACGATATGGGCTCAGAGAGGTGGCAGGATGTGTATTTATTCATGGTAGAATAATCGAAATCGGTGGTGAAATCATTAAAGAGAAGAGCGGAGTTGTCCCACTTCTCTTCTACTTATAACCAACCTGTTAAATCTGCCTACTACTAAAATGCTGTCATTTACTCTGCTGCTTGCTCTGCTGTTTGTAGTTCTGAACCAAAGTTTCGGCAAACTGAACAGTATGTACAGTAAGACATCTCAGAGCAGTCTAGCATCCATAGGGTAGTGGGTACTTGTGCAGGGGTAACAGACGGGGTTAGCATTTAAGCTCAAGGGGTACAAAATTTTGCCAAAGGTAGGAGTTCGCCTAGAAATCCCAACAACGCTTAGTGTCTCAAGAAGATAGAACATTTGCAGTTTGTAACACAGCAAAATACGAAGCATGTGGATTCAAGCCACATGAGCAACCATTGTGTGAGTGCCCGGCCAAGATGGGCTGCAACTTGTGTCAGTGGCCTCCATTCTGCTACTGCGGCCCTATTCCAAGTATTGCAGAACTAGAACATTGTACTTAGTGTGTCTATATTGTTTGAAAATTTTCATAGAGTGTCGGCCACAACAGACATGCAAATTTGTTATACCGTTGGGCCAGAAGCTTTGTTGGTGTCCAGAGGGTTCCACATGCACTGACTGCATACCTGGCGCGTGTCGCTGCAAGTGGATGGGTGAAGCTTGATTGACACTCCTGCACAAACTGTGTACTTTCAGTTGAAATAAATCAGTCCTTCACTTTCCAACTGGCCATAACTCACGAATGGGAGGTCGTCGCGCACAAATAAAGTAATTTTTGGGTTCAGCAGGCCAAAATAGTTCTAGAAAACTGAACTGTGACTCGGTTTAGGCTTGCCATCAAAAGGTATGCTCACTAGGGGGCATTGATTTTCGGAACTTTTTGGACTTGAATTTCTCCCGATCCAGACCGAGTCTAGCCACACAAAGGTTCATATTCGTAATCAGCGCATCAAACTGCTATCAAACTGATAGATTACTTTAGTTTTAATTTTGAGTAAAAACAATTTTCCGGAAACTTTGAGGGGGCAAACCTCCGCGACACCCCTTGGATTTTGATCAGTTTGTGTGGATTATGTTTGGCAAGTTATGGGCTAACTTTACGTAAACTTCCAGGGGTCCCACGCTTCTGTGGCTGAAGTTATAGTGGGCGAATATTTGCAAAAAAATGGAGGGTGAATTTTCGCCATTTTTGGTACATTTCGGCAAATAACTCGGTAACCAGATATGATACGGAAAAACTTCCGTGCAGCGTTAAAAGTATTTTGAATTAATTATCGATTGGTGCGCATGCGAAAGCTGTCGGTTTAGAAATGTGCAAACTGCACACGTTTGAATTTGCGTCGTGAGAGGTCCAAAAATTGGCCAAAAAACGACTGGCGAGACAACTTTGAGGGGGTGTAGCTCCGGTTCTAAAGTCCATGTAAAAATGATTGGCGGTGGCGGAAAAAAGCGATTTTCTCAAAAACTTTCTTCAAGACCCCAAACTTTTTTTATATCAATCGATAGCAAATTACAAGTGCTACAATATGCGAACGTCAAATCAAAGGTTCCACGCAGTTTTGTATGTGTTTTTCGGGAAAAACTAATTTTCGGCAAAATCAAGTTTTTATACAAGAGTCAAATCGACAAGCGGACTCCAGATTCTTATTCTACGTGCAATTGCGAGTTCGCTGATATGTACATGTTTGGGGATTTTCAAATTAGTTTTCGGGAAAAACGCGTTTTTCGGAAGGGTGTGCGAGTCAAAAAATTGTCTGCGATCCGTTTTACTATGGAAAATTGCCCAACATTTTTCAAATTTGACCCAAACGGTATAAACGGCCTGAAAACCGGCTCATATTCACGAGTCAAACTTAATTTTGGTCCATAGAATCCATTTTTGCAGTCCGTTTGGCGCTATGTGGTCGCGTTTTCCAGTTATTTTCATTTTAATTGTTTTTTGCAAAATTTTGTCTGACTGGAGCTGCTGCTGTGAGTCTCTTCAGATGTTGCTCAAAATGCAACTCCTGGGGTAATTTTAGATGGTGAATTCATTTCTGTCACCTAGAACACCGTCAGGTTACTGCAAACCTAACTTTCGAGCATCCCCTATTTGGTATGATATTTTAGCAATCCATACATGTAACAGGTCATCCGTCGATGGGGGGAGGGGGGGTTGGGGGGGTCTGGCGCCGGCCGGGGGGTCTGTCAAAATTTTGGGGGAGGGGGTGGGCACTAAAAACGCTCAAAAATCGAAAAAATCGCAATTTTTTTTTTGGCTAACATTTGCCAAAAATGGCTAATTTGCGCTGAAATACAGCTAAAAAGTGCTGTTTTGCAGGCGATTTTGGCAATTTTTGTGTGTGAAATTGTAAATAATTGCAAAAATTTGCTCGAAAATTTACTTGCCAGAAAAATCGGAGGGGGGGGGGGTCGGTGAAATCGTATCGGGGGGGGGGGGGGGGGGGGTGGAGCCCCATCCGGGGGGGGTCTGGCCTATGCTTCGGAGGGGGGCAGACCCCCCAGACAGTCCATGTAAAAATGATTGGCGGTGGCGGAAAAAAGCGATTTCTCATAGCTTTCCTCAAGACCCCAAACTTTTTTATATCAATCTTGACCGTAGCAAATTACAAAGTGCTACAAGATGCAGACACGTCAAATCAAAGTTCCGCAGTTTTGTGTGTTTTTCGGGAAAAACTAATTTTCAAACCGTCAGTTTTTGTAAGTCAAATCGACAAGCGGACTCCAGATTCATATTCTACGTGCAATTGCAGAGTTCACAAAGCTGATATATACATGTTTGGGGATTTTCAAATTAGTTTGGAAAAACGCGTTTTTCGGAAGAATTGTTGAAAGTCAAAAAATTGTCTGCGATCTCAACTTTACTATGTTACCCAACATTTTTTCGAATTTATTAAACAGTATAAACGGCCTGAAAAACTGGCTCATATTCGGTCAAACTTAATTTTTGGTCCATCTGATCCTGTTTTTGCAGTCGTTTGGCGCTATGTGGTCGCGTTTCCAGTTATTTTCATTTTAATTGTTTTTGCAAATTTTGATAAATTTTCGGGCTGTAACGTAGTCTCTTCAGATGTTGCTCAGAATGCGCTCTGATTATTTTGGATGGTGGTCATTTACTGTCACCTAGAACACCGTGGGTTACCACAAGCCAACCAGAACGCCCCCTGGTTACATGTATGTAGCAATCTGTCCTTGACATCTTTGCTTGTTAATAGAACACTGATTAATGCTTACGCCATCAAGTGAATCCAGCCTCATGTCTAACTTTATAGAGAAGCAAGTTCTTGCCCAAGGTATATCCTAATCTGCGCAAGTTTCGCTCTGAATACTAATTTGCGCAACAGCTAGAATCAGCTTCCTTCATAACTGGGATGATAGGATAAGCACATAAATCGACTCTAGAGTCTTCAATGACTCTAATAATACTTTGGTTACTGTTCTAGCTAAAAAGGTTGCAGTGTTATGGCCGGTCAAAGTTGATGGTCAAATGGGCCATTTTTGGCAATTTGGCTGGATTCACTTGATGGCATAAGCATTAATCAGTGTTCTTTTAACAAGCAAAGATGTCAAAGACAGATTGCTAAAATATCATACCAAATAGGGGGTGTTCGAAAGTTAGGTTTGCAGTAACCTGACGGTGTTCTAGGTGACAGAAATGAATTCACCATCTAAAATTACCCCAGGAGTTGCATTTTGAGCAACATCTGAAGAGACTCACAGCAGCAGCTCCAGTCAGACAAAATTTTGCAAAAAACAATTAAAATGAAAATAACTGGAAAACGCGACCACATAGCGCCAAACGGACTGCAAAAATGGATTCTATGGACCAAAATTAAGTTTGACTCGTGAATATGAGCCGGTTTTCAGGCCGTTTATACCGTTTGGGTCAAATTTGAAAAATGTTGGGCAATTTTCCATAGTAAAACAGATCGCAGACAATTTTTTGACTCGCACACCCTTCCGAAAAACGCGTTTTTCCCGAAAACTAATTTGAAAATCCCCAAACATGTATATATCAGCGAACTCGCAATTGCACGTAGAATAAGAATCTGGAGTCCGCTTGTCGATTTGACTCTTCTATAAAAACTTGATTTTGCCGAAAATTAGTTTTTCCCGAAAAACACATACAAAACTGCGTGGAACCTTTGATTTGACGTTCGCATCTTGTAGCACTTGTAATTTGCTATCGATTGATATAAAAAAAGTTTGGGGTCTTGAGGAAAGTTTTTGAGAAAATCGCTTTTTTCCGCCACCGCCAATCATTTTTACATGGACTTTAGTATGGTGTTTTTCTTCTAATATGTGCCGAAGGTCATCGTTCGTGGTCTAGTTTATGCTCATAAAATTTCAGCCGGATCGGTGAGATGAACCCCTTGCCCCCTCTCTTCGGGACCTAAAGCTGACTTTCTCGCAAAATGCATGCTAAATGCCCCACCCTATCGTAACTTGTGTCTTAATTGTCTGTTGTACTGTGTGCGTCCCAAAAATCTCGAACTTTGTATACTAATAATACTAGGGGTTGGGCACTAAAAACCTTCAAGGGCAACACTAGGGCAATTTTTCGGTTAACAATCGTAAAAAATTGCTAATTTGGGTCACATTATTATCAGTTGTTGTGTCTGAAATTGCAGAAAATGGCAAAAATTGCTCAAAAATTGTTTGCCAGAAAAATCGAAGGGGGTTCGAAAAGAATCGTCTCAGTGGATTCCCATCCGGGGGTCTGGCCTAAGTTGGGTGGGGCAGACCCCCACCACCTGTTACATGTATGGGCAGTAGGGAGTACATCAAGCTAGAGACACTGACTGAAACAAAAATATTAGCTGACAAACAAACACAAACAAATCTGTTCTGATCTCAATATTGTTTTGAACGAATAAATTTTGATTGCTATACTTCAATAGAAGATATCCTCTTTTATATTATTGACTATCGCTAACTATCCCAAAAACTTCACATTTCATTCATTCCTTTCGCCAAGATAGTTGTCGCAAACTAGTTAGTTTGCGAACTAAAAACTATCCTAAAATAGTTATGGTCCAGCTTTAGAATTTCTATTAAATTAAATTAAAGTAATTGAATTGAAATTAAAAACAGGCCAATTATGCGAATTTGAATTGCAATTAAATTAATGCTTACACAAATAGGTATAAAAACATGAAATCTTTAAAATTTTGTGCAATCCAACCGAAAATTTTACATAGTTTGCCTAAAAATTGCAGTTGAAATTTGAACCTGTTGAGAAAGTCCAATAAAACGGAACAGGTTCAACTCCGGCTGAAATAAAATACAGGGTGTCTCAAAAAAAATGATCACATTTCTTTTTACTGCCATTTCCGCAAACTTTGACCAAATAGGCTGAAATTTGGACCATAGGTGCCCAAACTCGTGCAATTTTATGTGTTAAAGTTTGGTGCACTAGGCTTGACTCATTCCCGAGAAATTTCAAAAAAAGTGAAATTTGTTAAATCAATAGTGAAAGCCGGTCACCGAAAAAATGATCACATTTCTTTTCACTGCCATTTCCGCAAATTTTGACCAAATAGGCTGAAATGTGGACCATAGGTGCCCAAACTCGGGCAATTTTATGTGTTAAAATTTGGTGCACTAGGCTTGACCAATTCTCGAGAAATTTCAAAAAAGTGAAATTTGGTAATTTCAATACCAAAAGCCGGTCACCGAAAAAACGTTACATTACATTATCGCCTAAACTCTAACGATAGCGTTGGAGTTCATGCGTCAACTTTTACACACGAATTACCCTGAACTTCTGCGTTTACACTCCAAATTTCATCCAATTCCGTCAAAAATTAGAAAAGATATAGGAAAAGGAAATGTTTCCATTTTTCGGTGACCGCCTTTCACTATTGAAATTACCAAATTTCACTTTTTTTGAAATTTCTCGGGAATGAGTCAAGCCTAGTGCACCAAACTTTAACACATAAAATTGCACGAGTTTTGGCACCTATGGTCCAAATTTCAGCCTATTTGGTCAAAATTTGCGGAAATGGCAGTAAAAAGAAATGTGATCATTTTTTTTGAGACACCCTGTAGGTTAAGGTTCAGGTTAAAGTGCACAAATTTCAGGTTAAAAACCTATTAGTAGATCCAGGTTCAGACGGACTTGCCAACAGCATGTTGTACATTTAAAATGCATTCAAACAGAGAAGTGAAGTTCATAGTTTTCTTCACTACTAATCTTATATGTAAGTACTGTCATACGTTTAACCATCAGTGCGGTGTGCGGTAGGTAGACTACAGTCTGTAGTACGTACGTAGTTGGCTAGTTAGGCGCAGTTATAAAACCCTCAGCAGCTACAGTAATTCAGCCAAAAAACATGCCCACATTTCATTCCTTCCTTTTGGTGTGAAGCTAGATTTCAAAAATACGAATGCAATTCCAATCGAACAAACACAGAATTAAAATTTGCATTGCATATACTGTTGATTGTGTATACACATACACATTTACCATACACAAAAATACACATTGTTTTTTCAATGTGTATACACATACACATACACATTGAAAATTCGGATACACATTACCATACACAAACAGTGCTTGAAATGTGTATTTTTGTGTATGTGTATTTGATCAGCAAAAGTCGATAAAATTTCTAACAGAAACGTAAAAATTCTATGTTTTTGCTGCAGTAATAAACAGTAGATATCCTCATAAATCCTTCAAATGGCCTAAGTAACTGGATTTCAAAGCTATCCAAGGTTTCAAGTGGCAGACTTTGAGAGATTTGATTTTCCTAGCATTTCTGACTGAAAATCTGCCAAAAAAATTGCATTTTCAGTACAATGCACATACACAAATATACACAAAAATACACATTGTTTTGTTGAATGTGTATACACAAATTACCATATACATTTGAAGGTAAATGTGTATACAGTTACACATACACATACACAAACGGAAAATCCAATACCAAACAACAGTAATTGCATGCAGTTCATTTTATATTTTTTTCCGCGATATTCGATTGCTACTACCTACTAGCAATTTTTGAAGAAAAACGAAAATTAATTTACGTTTGGCTGGAATCTTATTCGTTACGACGTTACGGAAATTAATTTACGTAACGCGTTACAGCAAGAAATTGGCCGTTTTAATTTCCATAACACGTTGCGATTACGGAAATTAAAATCTGGTAAAACAGAAATAACGTGTACGTAAATTACCGATTTTAATTTACGTTGCCCATCCCTAGGCATGATAGGGAAAAGTTGGGCATGGGATTTAAAGTATTATGAAATAGCTATCGATTGGTGCGCATGCAAAAGCTGTCGGTATAGAAATGCGTGATTAAATTTCGGTCGTTTGAGGCCAAAAATCTGTTGGCGAGCCAACTTCGAAGGGGTGTAGCTCCGGTTCCAGGGGCGTGTTTTTCTTCTAATATGCGCTGAGGGTCATCGATTGTGGTCTAGTTTATGCTCATAAAATTTTAGCCCGATCCGTGAAATGTCCCTACTTGCCGTCCCTAAGCTGACTTTCTCGTGAAATGCATGTTAACTGTTTGCTTGTTACATTGAACAGGTCTTTGATAACAACTTTGTTTTACATACCCTGCTAATTAATTAATCACAGTTTAAACACATTTATGTATGATTAAAGCAAACTCAGATTTGATCAGCATCAGCTGTAGCAAGTTGATTGCAACTGTCAGGGAACATGTCACCCACTCTTGACAGCTTCTTGCTGTTAAGCATGTTGTAGGCAACCAGATCTTCCAGCAGTTGGCCTGGTTCCTCACTTCCACACACCTCCTCATAAACGGGCACCTCACATTTATTGGAACAGGCCATGTGTCTGAAGAAACAGCATTATTTGCTTGAATACAACAGAACAGAAATGAGAAGAAAAGTTGAAGTAATACTTGCAAAGATTGTCCATTCTTTCCAATAGTTTCTGGTCATCGCCCATAAACAGGGCCCTTCCCATTTGCTGTATTTGCTCACGTACAAACATGGGTCCGCCGCATGCGTTATCGCATTTAGATTCCACCTTTTTTGAGGCATTTATATAGCATGGTGCAGCTTCCAGAAACTCTGCACAAATTCAAACAGTTACTTTTGATCAGGTTATTTCAAGACTCACCATCGTGTCTGGTTCTGCACATGTATTCGAATGGCTTGAATGTTGCCTCCAGTATATGTTTGCGTGGAAAATATCCACATTTTCTCATGCATCTGTCAAGCTTTAAGTAAGCCCTAAAGAATTGGAATATTTATCAGAAAGTTATTAGCTAGTACAGAAAATACCTGCAAGTTGCTTCAAACTTGTTATCTTCAAACATCTCCCTGTAGAGCGCTCGAATAGTGACTTGGCCAATTCTAAGACCGACTTTCTTTTGAATGTCACGCTTGAATTCAGTTGCGCAATGGCGTGCACAACGCTGGGCAGTCAAACTAAAATAAACGGAGAAACATAGGTTAGAGAATGTATTTTCTGAATACATTTTAAGAGAAGATTGTCGTTTGAAGCGATTCATCTGAACCACATAGCCAAAATTAACTCCAGAAACGCCAAAAAGTCCAGTCTCGGTGCCTTGACAAATCTCTGAAAGATGAGCAGTTTATCAAATCCCAAGCTGTAATTTATGAATAAACTACCATTTCCGAACAGAAGTACTAAAACAATTGAAGAAACGAAAAGTTTGGCCATAATTTGAGCAAGGGTTTTGGAGACTGTAAGGATGACCTGTGTCTCGAGATTTATATAGGGCAGCTGTTATTGACCGGATTGTCAAATCCGGGACAGGTTTCTTATTGACGTTTTATCAGTGAAAACCTGTTTCCTGTTTAGACCTAATTCGTATACTACAAACTACATATTTTCGGCGATTAGGAAGTCATCAAGACTACAAATTAACTAAGACAACAAATTGTTTTGACTGACTACAAATTGACTACAAACTGCTATTTCAGAATTTGAAAATTTGTAGTCTATTTGTAGTCATTTTTCTTGGAAATTTTCTGATTTTTCCTGTAATTTTATACAAATTGAGCCTCTAATCGGCATTTTAAACTGTCTTGAGATTACGATAAGCTCACCAAACCGCCAAGCATACCAAGACGCAATTTTTTAAAATAAAATATTAGAAAGATCGTTTTTCCTGAAACTTTTCGGACTTTTTCCAAGCGTTCCCAATGAAGTTTTCGAGAAAGGTAAGAATATGATTGACTTTTGCATGTTCGTTCATGTTTTAATGGCCTTTGTTTTTATAAAATTTGATTCCTCTTGTTTTTTTTTTAGAAAAATCGCAGTGCAATTCCATTGAGCATTGAATTCTTAAGTTTTCTTGCATCAATATCTCCTTAGGACAGACCGTCTAAAGTCGGATTTTCTAACCGTGGCTAACCGGCAGCAAATTTGCGACGGATAGAAACACGACTTTCGGTGGGCGTCAAATTTGTCCGACGGTAAGCTTTCGGAGACTCTGACGGGGCGGAGCCTCGATCGATTGACTAAATCGGTTCCTTACTTCGAGATTTCCGACTTTAGACGAGACATGTTTGTTGCTTCTCCTAACCGCTTCCTAACCATGCATTTGGCAAACCGTGCTTTCTCCTAACTGCTTCCTAACCGTGCAGTTTGGCAAGCGTTCAAGTGGGCGTGGTGACGGTAAGGATTTAGTACCAGCCCACAAATGGGCGGGGGGTGGACGGTAAGCATTTTCGAAATTGCAAAGTCGGAAACTACTTACCGTCAGGAAACTACTCCAATTGGAGTAGGGTCAACGCCAACCGGATGCTGTAGCTATTAGAAATGGCAATTTTTTACAGAATGAAACACAAAGCAGGTTTTCCGGTACCTATTTATGAAGAGCATTACTATCACTGATTGTTCAGTTGGCAAGAATTCGCAGTAATATCGAATTTCTGACGTTTGGCAACGTGACTACAAATTGACTATAAACTATGTACTGTTGCTTGGGTATGGGATTTTCAGAAATCGGTTCGGTATGGGTCGGTATTCGCTATCATACATGTACTAGGGGTTTGGGGGGTTACCCCCTGCTGGAAAGGCCAAACACCCCTCACCTCCCCCCTAGACAGGTTAAGAGACCCCCCGACCCAAAATACAGGTACTAGTAGCGGCTCCCAGTACTAACAAACTGACTCAGAAATGACTAATTTTTAGCCTAAAATTCGCTTGAAAAGCCTTTAAAAACCGAATTTGGCGTTCCCACTGCTGATATTTAAGAGAAATCGGTATTTTTGTCGTAAAAAGTCATTTTGACTTGGGAGGGGGTAAGTAAGTTGGCTAACAACTCTTCTTTTTATTATTTTATTCGTTTTTTCATTATTGCAGAGTAGGAGAGAGAAAGGAGTGGTTAGGTAATAGGAACAGCTAAGCTTCATTCGATTCCTAAGGTAATACGCATCTCACCTTTCTAAAATACGTATTCTGCTTGTTTTTTGCATTTTTTACGTTCGCTATCTCCGTCGTTTAATTTTTTTCCTCTGAAGAAACAATGGCGGAAAATAGTGCGGCTATTCTTAATTTCACTATGACCAACCCCAAGCGTGTTTTATTACGGTAGCTCATGTTCTGTTAATTTGAAATGGATTTGGATTCAAACGACGCTCTTTTCAGTAATTACAAGCCTATAAGTACATGGTGAATGTACTGTACATCAAGTACATAGAGACTTGATTATTAAGGAGTAGTGTGAAGTTAAGGCCAAAACTAGCCCAACGCTTTCTAATGACAAAGCAAGTTTGGGACAGGGAGTTGGGTCGGAGAACTAAAAATTTTCCAAATTCGAAATTAGTAATAGAATGTGTTTCTGCATGCCCAAAAATGCAAAATTACGTACAAGGAAAACATTGTGATAATAGGGAACTTTCGATAAAAATTACACTAATCTGGACAAAAAATACCGATTCCCAAAATAATGGGCATACCGGGTATGAGTCGTATTTATTAATTTGAGGTAATTTATTGGGTAGATAAGAAATTTCTAAAATATCAATTTTTCGGTATGGGGTTCGCCGTTCGGTATACCCAATCAGCAGTAGTGAAAAGACTGAAATCAATGGATACCGTAAAGTGCTGTTTATAGTACCCCGGTATTTATAGTACCCGGGGTACTATAAATGGAGACAGATTTTTATTCTGAAATGAGCTGCTATAAATACAAAACTTGCGAAAAATACAGTATTTTTGGTGGTAAACCTTGTTTGTATGAAGAAAAACAGTAGATACAATGTAATACAATCATAGAGGTTCTGATGTATGTACTTAAACCTATTTTTTACATCAATTCGGTAATTTGGGCAAAGAACTTCACATACTATTGTTAGTTTCTTATAGAGCAGATTTCGTAGGTGCCATATATAGAACCCGGGTACTATAAATGGATCCAATTTTCTTTCCGCAAAACCCTAAGTGCCATATATAGTACCCAGGTACTATAAACAGCACTATACGGTAGAAATGGCACGAAACAAAAACAACTCATAACTAATAAGCCGACACCCTCTAATTGACCACAATGTAGACACTACAGTGGGAAAATATCGAAATTTTTAAAACATATTAATATAACTATACATACATGTTTTTCGCCAATCAAACATATAAATAACACATATACAGGGTGGGGCACGGTAAGTGTTCCACGTTTGACTTATTGTAGCTCGCCGCTGCATGAATCGATTTCAATAAAACTTTGCACTAATATGGTCCCATGTCTAACTTAGATGTGTGAAAAGTTTGAGGAAGATCCAGCAAAAGATGTCGTTTTTATTCAACAAAACATTACATCATTGGTTTTCAAAGTGGCCTCCATTTTGAGCGATACATCTGGTGCATCTGTCGGCAACCGAACGACAAATTCGAGAGCACAAATCGGCATCAAACTGATCAAAGGCATTTTGATCGTTTCCTTCAATTCTTCCAAGCTATTCAACGGTTGAGCGTAGACAGTTTCCTTCACGATCCCCCAAACGGAGAAGTCGATGGGGGTGAGGTCTGGGGACCTTGGCGGCCATTCTGTCGGCCCTCTCCTGCCCAACCAACGCCCAGGAAACGAACCGTTCAGCCACTCCCTGACCTGATGAGTAAAGTGAGGAGGTGCCCCGTCCTGCTGGAAAATGACAGCATCCAGATCGGGCCAGGTGGCGATCTCTGGCCAGACTTTCTCCTCCAGCAGCTGCAGGTAGGAGGCTCCGTTCACAGTTTCTTCGAAGAAGAAGGGCCCTACGATGCCGCTGCTGGAAATCCCCACCCAGCACATGATGCCCGGACTGTTTTGCTTCCCTCTGCAGCACTTCGTGTGGATTTTCAGCAGCCCAGTAGACTGAATTGTGGCGGTTCACACGGCCATTCAGCTTGAACTGCGCCTCATCAGACCACAGAATTCGGTCTGGAAACTGGTCGTCAAGGTTCCGCTGCTCCAGAAACCACTCGCAGAATTCCAAGCGTCGGTTGGGGTCGTCTTCGTTCAGCGCTTGCAACAGCCAGGGCCGGTAGGGTCGCAGAGCAGCAGTCTTCAGGATGCGTCGAATTGTGCGGCATGAAATTCCAGTCTGCGCTGCAAGACGATGGGTCGACTTTTTTGGCGATTGCGCTGTCGCGTGCAGAACTCGTTCCTCCGTCGATCCCGTTCTGACTGGCTTCAGCATTTCCCTCTTCCTCTCTCCCACCGAGCCAGTCTCCTCAAAACGTTCCACAGTTCTCAAAACGGTCATGTGGTTGCACGCCGCCCATTCGGGGAAAAGCAGCTTCAGTCGCCTCACAGTTTCACGGGCATTTTTGGTTTCGTAGTAAATTTTTACTGCTTGAATACGCTTTTCCAAGCCCAAACGCTGACTTTCAGCCATTTTCTCGATATCAGGTCATCAATTATTTTGAACTCTGTAGCGATTTGAGTCGAGTTTAGATACAGTAACTTCCTTGATTGTCAGGGAAATCAATGTGAAAGCCTTTGCCCTTGTAAAATTAGCATGCAGCAAGGGACACCATTGAAAGTTGGCACACATCTAAGTTAGACATGGGACCATATTAGTACAAAGTTTTATTGAAATCGATTCATGCAGCGGCGAGCTACAATAAATCAAACGTGGAACACTTACCGTGCCCCACCCTGTAGTTATATGTTTCTGAAAATTGAATATGCACATATTTTTAAACATAAAACATATTTGTGTAAAAGTCGCCCATTCACTTATATTTTGTCTTAATTTACGATAATTCAAACTTGAGATTCTGAATTTCCTGTTTAAAACGGTTTGCAACAATTTAGATAGCATACTCAGATTCAATAAGTTTAAGTAAAAGTCAGATTTTGGAAAAGTTTACTGTCAAACAGCAACCAAAAGTCTTGAAATCATGAATTCCTATATTCCTATAGCAAAAATATGTATCCAGAAACATATTGGCCTCAAAACATATAAATACAAAACATATTTGACATGCAAACATATTGAGAAACATAAACATATACAGTAGTGCACAAAAAAAATGTCCTCTCCACTTTTTCGGGTTCACTAAAATCACTGTTTTTCACTCAATTCTCAACGAATTTGAACCAAATTTTCAGGGTAGGTGCCCAATTAGTCCGGCTACTTGTGCTACAGTTTCGGCGCGAAAATTCAAATTTTGGCGGGAAATTTAAACGAAAATGCGAAAATCATATGGTCTCATAAAAACGGCTCTTACTCAAGAAATACAAAAGCTACGCCCGTGAAATCACGGCCGCTTATAGACCCAATATAGTGCAATTTTACGTAGAAGTTTCAAAACCCTCGCTCAAAGTACGCGCGAGAATCCGATTTTCAAAGTTGGCAAAAAATCGGGATTTATCATCATTTCCAAAGCTAACATTTTGAGGTTCACTAAAATTGCCCGTTTTCAGTCAATTCTCTGCCCATTTGAACCAAATTTGCAGAGTACGTGCCCAATGGTTCTGGCTAACTCTGCCAGAATTTGAGCGCGAAAATTCAAATTTTGGCGGGAAATTTAAACGAATATGTGAATATCATAAAATGGTCTCATAAAAACGGCTCTTACTCAAGAAATACAAAAGCTATTCTGGTGAAATCATGGCCGCTTGTTGACCCAATATAGTGCAATTTTATGCAGAAGTTTCAAAACCCTCGCTCAAAGTACGCGCCAGAATCCGATTTTCAAAAATGGCTGAAAATCGGAATTTATCCATTTCCAAAGCTAACATTTTTGAGGTTCACAAAAATTGCCCGTTTTCAGTCAATTCTCTGCCAATCTGAACCAGATTTGCAGAATAGGTGCCCAATGGATCTGGCTAACTCTGCTAGAATTTCGGCGCGAAAATTCAGTTGTTGGCGGGAAATTTAAACATTAGTAAGAACAATTTTTGCAGGATACTTTGTAGTTTAAATTTCCCGCCAACATTCGAATTTTCGCGCCGAAATTCTAGCAGAGTTAACCAGACCCACTGAACACCTATTCTGCAAATTTGGTTCAGATTGGCAGAGAATTGACTGAAAACGGGCAATTTTAGTGAACCTCAAAATGTTAGCTTTGGAAATGGATAAATCCCGATTTTCTGCCAACTTTGAAAATCGGATTCTGGCGCATACTTTGAGTGAGGGTTTTGAAACTTCTGCATAAAACTGCACTATGTTTGGTCTATAAGCGGCCATGATTTCACCAGAATAGCTTTTGTATTTCTTGAGTAAGAGCCGTTTTTATGAAACCATTTTATGATATTCACATATTCGTTTAAATTTCCGGCCAAAATTTGAATTTTCGCGCTCAAATTCTAGCAGAGTTAGCCAGAACCATTGGACACGTACTCTGCAAATCTGGTTCAGATTGGCAGAGAATTGACTGAAAACGGGCAATTTCAGTGAACCTCAAAATGTTAGCTTTGGAAAATGGATAAATTCGGATTTTTTGCCAAATTTGAAAATCGGATTCTCGCGTGTACTTTGAGCGAGGATTTTGAAACTTCCACAGAAAATTGCACTAAATTGGGTCTATAAGCGGCCGTGATTTCACGGGCGTAGCTTTTGTATTTCTTGAGTAAGAGCCGTTTTTATTATACCATATTATTTTAGCATTTTAGTTTAAATTTACCGCCCAAATTTTAATTTTAGCGCCGAAACTGTAACACAAGTAGCCGGACTAATTGGGCACCTACCCTGAAAATTTGGTTCAAATTCGTTGAGAATTGAGTGAAAAACAGTGATTTTAGTGAACCCGAAAAAGTGGAGAGGACATTTTTTTTGTGCACTACTGTATGTTTATCAGTTTATTAAGGGCAAATAAGCCAACATTGCAATTGCCGAGTAAGCTTTTTCACAAAAATCCGCTCTCCATATACCAGAGCCTCCTTTATAAGAGGTGAACAGATATCAGCTACTTAATGCAATCAAACCCGGCTTTTGCAACAAAGCCGCTCCAAAAAATTAACATAGACTAAAAAAATGTCCTGTTTAAGGGTACCGCGTGCGGCAAACCCGTCGAGTTAAGGCAATAGAGGGCCCTAGCTATTTTTGGCTAACCTGAAACATTATTTCTACGGGTTCTCTGAAATTTCAACGCCTAGCTTCATTTGTGACTGTAATAACATGTTGAATCGAAAGAATAACGGTTAAATAATGTTAATGCGTTCAAACTTGAAAGACTGAATATTGAATATTTTGTCACGACTTTGATCTCTATGAAAAATGATAATCACTGCGATGTGAAAGATAGGCAAATTGCTTGGGTATCATGAACATATGTACAAAGTGATTTAGTGCATTAGACTTAGTGCTTGAATTCTGAAGTTGTTTACTGAAACGAGCTAAACTTCGGCTTGCAGTTTTGTTGAACATAATTTAAGCGTTCAGACGAAGAAATGCCTGAGTCCGTAAATAGATGAAACGAGAAAAACGCGTTCAAAGTTTTCGGCCGCCTGAAATAAATTGTGCAAAATGCTATGCCCTAAAGTGTATTATGCCAAAAGAGGCCCATACCAGTGCTACTCTGCACCTGAGTTTGGGCCACCACATGTTTCCTGATTTGCATATTTTTTACAATTTGTGATAGTGGACATAGGCTGTTTTAAGGTCTAAACCATATAACAGCCTAAGTCCATATTCACAAATTTAATAAAGATCAGCAAGCGTAACAGAGCAGTATAACTACTAGGCATGATTGCCTTTCAGAACTCCGGGTAGTGGACTAGCAATCTAGCCATCAATCTGCAGCTTAAAAATAGAGCTACAATAATCTGAAATGTAAAACCCTCGTTGAGAGATTCCAGAATAAGGAGCCAAAAGGTGGTCCAAGGCCTATTTTAGTCTTCAAAAGCGACATTCGATCAAAGTTTCTTGAACTAGAAGTCTATCAGTACTCTAATGCCCCCGATTTTTAAGTCTAAATTTAAGTCACTGATTACACTGAACAACAAATTTTTTTTACTGGAAATGTGTGAAGTGATTTAGACTAATTTGGGTACGCTGATTTCAAAAATCATAACCGTTTTGCTGTATCACGTCAGGATTTTTAGTAGCAGAAATATTCCCATTGCCTATAAGTCAGGATTTCAATGAAATCATTCTCCATTTATTTCATCATGAATGCTTCAAAATTATAGAAATTACAGAAAAACTCCACTAGGATGTAGTTAGAAATCCTTATGGCATTTGGCGTTGCGCTTGTACTGCTCTGTGTCAGTTTCACGATGCAGAAACCAGCAGAAGTCGCCCCTCATGTTCGGGTTGTGCCGCCTCTGGTAATGCGTCTCCATGAGTGAAATGTCTTGGTGGAATCGCTCGCCATGCTCGTCTGAGACAGCTCCCAAGTTGTCAGGGAAGAAGTTCAGGTGCTGGTGTAGGAAATGGATTTCAGGGACATCCTGGAGCCAAGTTTCCTGAAGGACTCGAGCAGCTGCAGCTGGACCGCAAATCCGACAAATCATGAAGGACGTTATTTTTCCAACAACTCTAAACCCCAAAGAGCTGGCAGCGTGGAGGAGCTTCAAAGCTGTGACGGACAACTTCTTGGGGAACGAGCGTGTGGACAACTATGAAGAAATAGTGGAGCAGCTGCTCGAGTCCTTCAGGAAACTTGGCTCCAGGATGTCCTGGAAAAGCCATTTCCTACACCAGCACCTGAACTTCTTCCCTGACAACTTGGGAGCTGTCTCAGACGAGCACGGCGAGCGATTCCACCAAGACATTTCACTCATGGAGACGCATTACCAGGGGTGGCACAACCCGAACATGATGGGCGACTTCTGCTGGTTTCTGCATCGTGAAACTGACACAGAGCAGCACAAGCGCAAAGCCAAATGCCTTAAGCATTTCTAACTACATCCTAGTGGAGTTTTTCTGTAATTTCTATAATTTTGAAGCATTCATGATGAAATAAATGGAGAATGATTTCATTGAAATCCTGACTTATAGGCAATGGGAATATTTCTGCTACTAAAAATCCTGACGTGATACAGCAAAACGGTTATGATTTTTGAAATCAGCGTACCCAAATTAGTCTGAATCACTTCACACATTTCCAGTAAAAAATATTTTTTGAAATTTGTTGTTCAGTGTTATTGAATGAGAAATTTGATTTCAAAATTTTATCAACCTTAGTAAATGATGGAAAAATTTGTGATTTTCAGCCGTTAGCTAATTTACTCCAGAACCTGTAGACGTACGCTAGCCTTCTTGCCACTATTCTGTTGCTGAAGGATAGCGCTACAATAATCTGAAATATAGAGCATAGATTTTAGGGATTACGGATAAGCTATTGGGGCTGAAAAGGGGGTCCAAAATTTTTTTCTTGAAAAACGCAATTCGACCGATGCCTCTTAAAGTTGTCAAAAAGTACTCTTAAAACCCTGATTTTTATGACAAAATCCTGATTACTAAGCCAGAACATCAAACTCGAAATTTTCATTCGATAATTAAGCAGCTCGATTACTGTATCTTCGAATTGAAGCATCAAATCTGGGATTCCTTTTCAGGGGTTTGAGAACTCGGCTATACTACGTATTAGTATAGTGTATCAACTTTCAGCTGTCTAGGTGAATGTTTTCATTTTGAGTGTGAATATTGAGGCACTTGACTTGGACTTTGGCTTTTCTTCAACTGAATTTCGAGCAATGTTAAAAAAGAGCGTTGGTGTAACTTATGACATAGAATGTTTTCAGATGAAATAATTTGTATTGAACATGTCTATAGTTAGGGGAATGTGCTGCCCAGTATAACTCAATTTTTTCAAAAAGTGGACTGAGGCATTTCTTCTTCTGAACGCTTCAATTAGACAATGCAATGTAAAAGTTCTCTTTGTTATTTTTCCAAATGTCACTGAGGCATGTAAGCAAAAAATCCCATTTTTTACTAAAGTCAAGGTTTTTGGCTTATTTGTCATTAACACAAATTAAAATACGCTATTCTCTCTAAGCTGATTTATGCCTGAGGGTGGGGGCATCGGCCTGAGGGGTCAACCTTTTCATTGAAGGGCTTCAGAAGGTCACTACCATGTCTGCCATTCCCTACTTAAGGCAAACAAAATATAATATAACGATCACCACTGTGTCAGAACTCTCATGCAACCGCATTTGTTAGACAAAATACGGTCTTGTTACTCTGAACCGTTACAAAAACAAGCCATCCATTCTGCGGCAAATTTATTCTTAAGTCAATCTGACGCATCGGTTTGCGTCTTTCTGAATCAGAAACGGCACTCGAAAACTATTCCAAGCATTTATCACACAAAGATAAATGGCGGTGAATATACGTTATGTCTAGACGGTATTTGAAACGCATGAAAGAAGGGACACATGATTCCGCAAAAAGTCACCTCTTATCAGCCGCTATAAAAGCATCTTGCTCAACCCCTTCCAATATTGGTAGATCGCAACCCGGCTGCTGAACGACTGCTGCCCACCGAAGCCTGCCCTGTGCCATACTGATGCGTCTCTAGGGGTTCTATTAATTTTGGAAAACAAGTCCTCCAGAACGTGTCCTGTCCAGAACGTCTCTAGGATTTTGAAAAACAGACCCTCTGGAACGTGCCCTATACTGATTCATCTCTAGGGGTGCTTTTAATTTTGGAGTATATTTCCTGGTTGCAGTTTTATTTTATAAATGATGAAACTTGGCTAATTACTCCAAATTCAAATCCAAAACGTAAATATACAAACCGTTTGCATATGAAGTTCGTTTGTATATGTATATCATAATCATGGCTACCTTTGTATATGTATATGTTTTGCATGCTATATTTTTCCAAAACATATACAATACAAAGTTTATATATGTATATTATACAAACCACAGTACCCCAGGGTTGCGATCTAACTGTTTGTAACCCCTTCTAGTACTACGTTCTTGCAAGCACCAATCAAGCTGAAGATTGCAGTATGTCAATGAAGCTATACGTTTTCATAGTCTTGCTTCTCATTGAACTCATTGAGAGTTCAAAGTTTTTGAAAGGATTCAGTCCTCAAGATGTCGTTGATTGGCACAAGTACAAGACCAATTACGGTAACTTTGACTTTTTATGCTTTTGTTATATGTCTGCACTGCTCTCTCAAATATTCTGTAATACTAGGGAAAAAATATGAGAAGGTGGAAGATTCAAGACGCTTTGCCATCTACTTGGAAGCAAAGGAGGCTATTGGAAAGCACAATCAACTGTATGAACAGGGTTTGCACTCTTACAAGCAGGGAATCAACCAATTCACTGACATGGTAATTTGTTCACTTTTTGCTTTCAAAAACCTTACTTTTTTGGCCTAGGCCCGTTAAGCCCCCTCAACCGCCGCTACCCCCATGATTTGAGAATCCCCCACCCCCTCAGCCGAAATGCCAGCCCATGTCTGCTAGCAGCCACTGCTTAAATCATACTGGTAGATTTTTAGGTAGTTTTCAGTAAAATTATGAAGCTGCAGGCTTAGGCTTAGGTGTATGTCCAACTGGTTTCTTAACTGCAGGCAGTGTTAATCCGCTGACTACAAATTGACCACTAACTACATATTTTTTTCATCCCGAGTTTGTGGTCTCAAAACTCGAAATCTGCACGGTTGTTTGCAAATATTTTATATAAGTGTAAGTTAAAATTTTACAAAAATGACGAAAATTTCAGTTAATCACATTAATTACAGACATTGCTTGGCATCTTAGTTCATTGATCATCAAATTTAGTTTACATACTGTAATTCTAAGTGCATACATAAATGACAACTCTTGAGGTCATGCAATGATTAAGGCTAGATTGTCCACCACCATACATGTACTGTGGGAAACATATATTTTTTATGTATTATGTTTTAAAAGATAAATATGTTTGTTTTTGGGAAAACATATATGTTTATGTTTCTCAATATGTTTGCATGTCAAATATTTTTGTATTTATATGTTTTGAGGCCAATATGTTTCAGGAAACATATACATATTTTTGCTATAGGAATGCATGATTTCAAGACTTTTGGTTGCTGTTTGATAGTAAACTTTTGCAAAATCTGACTTTCACTTTAAAACTTATTTGGGGACCCACGAGACGATCATTTCGGCCCCCTCTGATCTTTCAGGCAAGTAATTTTTAAGCAAATTTGTTCCATTTCAAACACGAAATTTTCTTAAATCACCTGTAAACATAAATGCATTTTTAGCTGTATTTGAGCTACGATTTTTTAGTGTTTTTAGTACCCAAAAAAGCACCTCCCGATAAACCGATGTCGTCATTTTTAGACAGCCCACTGGGGCTACAAATTGACTACTAACCACTAACTACAAACTCGGATCGCTGGCTGAATTGACTACTAAACACTAACTACAAACTGAAAAGCCTGAAAACTTAGACTACTAACCACTAACTACAAACAAAAATTTGGTTGGGAACTAATTAGGTCTAGTTGCGGAATATATTGCAGCAAAAAAGGTAGATGTCATTTTTTCGACACGCGGTATTTCAGATTGCAGATGAGCTACCAATGGGAGTTGCGCCGGCTAGACCACCACCTAAGAAGACTACCGATGAAGAGCTGGTGAAAGAGCTTGGACTAGACGAAGTGGACTCACCATCTGAGTGGGATTGGAGGAAACACAACGCTGTGACCAGAGTTTTAGAGCAGGTCTAGAGTTGTGTGGGAATGTTGTCATCAGTTTGCTGACTGATTGTTGTTTAGCACAAACGAGGCGTGAGCTGGGCGTTTGGTATAGTGGCAGGACTGGAGGGTGCCAGTTCAATAAAACAACACCGCTTATCAGAACAATTGTCAGAACAGGAGCTAATCGACTGTGTGCCCCATCCACCTGACAATCTGAGAGGGCCTAAACTTGTTCACTTTTTTAAAGAGACTGGCGATTTCGTCCGACATCATGGGCCGGAATTTTTGAAAAATTACCCATTCAACAATAGTAACACAGTTGTAAGTCTAGTAGATTTGATCGTCCAGAACGTCGTCTATCCGCCCCACTGGACAAACACCTCCAGAGATCGAAACTGGCATTGATTTATTTGCTTACTCTACCTAGCACTTTTGCAACTGAACTATCCATAATTTTTCTTCAAGCAAACAACTTGCATGGCCAAAAATACTGTATCGTTGACCGGTGTTCTATTTTAACCATACATGTAACAGGGGGTCTGGGGGGTCTGCCCCCACCCGACTTAGGCCAGACCCCCCGGATGGGACCCCCCCCCCCCCCGAAACGATTTCGCCACTCCCCTCCGATTTTTCGGGCAAGTAAATTTTTGAGCAAATTTCAGACACAAAAATTGCCAAAATCGCCTGCAAATCACTACTTTTAAGCTGTATTTCAGAGCAACAGTCTCTGAGGTGAAAGTTTTTGCGCAGTTACTTTTTGCAATTCTTATTTTTATCAGTTTCGTCTGGGACTCTCGCTCTCCTCTTCATCTCCCACCCTCAACAGACGACCTCTTATCTTCCACCTTATCTATGCCAGAATTTGTTTTTAAGCAAGAGTGCAAGTATGACAAAAGCAAAGTGGTACTGCGCATAAAGTCATTTCGTCTGATCAAAAACATGACCGAGGATGCACTACTAGCTGCAGTCTACAAACATGGACCTACTCCGGTCGCCATCACTGGGGTAGGACTACACAGATACACAGGTATTCAAATACAAATTATTTCAAGCTGCTGCATTTTGCTGCTGCTGTTGATTTTTCTAGAGGGAATTTTGGAGAACCCAGCCGACTGTCCCGGTTCAGAAGTGAATCACAGTGTTGCTATCGTGGGATATGGGACAGAAAACGGCAAGCCATACTGGATTATCAAAAACAGGTGTGCTAACAGTCTGAAGAAGCTCGGCAAAACAGTATGCATTGTTTTCTGTTTAGTTGGGGGCCAAAGTGGGGCGAAAATGGCTACATGAGAATGATACGCAACAAGAATATGTGCTTGATCAGAACCGCAGCAGTTTTTATCGAAGTCTGACTACACTGTAGGATTCCGCTGTCTGTTAATCAGAGAGATACAGTTCACAACTGATGTGTCAATGGCAGATTTGATGAGTACTGAGGTGCAGTTTTAAATCAGAAACAAGTAAATGTTTCTATACGGAGGGTGCCTATCGGAAGCCTGGTAATTTTCCCTGAAAATCAAGTAACTACCGTAACGCGGCCGTAAATTACAAATTTACGGCCTTCTTACAGCCCTTGCTGAAAAAGCTACCGAAAACTTTGTACTCGGACAGTACCCCCCACATCGCAATTAACGATTTCGATTTATGCTTGTGCGGTAGTTTTAGGCTCAGGTTTAGAATCAGGATTTAATTTAAGCATTAATTCATGCTCTAACCTAGCTTTAGACCTGTGGTTACGCTCAAGTTAAACAGATCAGCCGCCCTACCATGTGGAATATACATTAGTACGAACGAACGAACGAACGAAAAACGAACGAACAAACGAACAAACGAATGAACGAACGAACGAACAAACAAACAAACAAACAAACAAACGAACAAACAAACGAACGAACAAATGAACGAACGAACGAATGAACGAATGAATGAACGAACAAACGAACGACCGAACGAACAAACGAACAAATGAATGAACGAATGAATGAATGAACAAACGAACGAACGAATGAACGAATGAGGGAGCGACTGAACAAACATATGAACAAACAAACCAATGTTCATACATGTAATAGGGGGTTTGGGGATAGACCCAAAAATTGCCAAAATCGCCTGTAAAACACCACTTTTTTGCTGTCTTTAAGCCTAAATTAGCGATTTTTACGATTTTTAGCTAAAAATTGAGTTTTTTGCGATTTTTTAGTCTTTTAGAGCCATATCCACTCCCTGGAAACTGGGGTCAGCCCACCCACCCCCCGGCCGGCGCCAGACCACGCAGTCACCTTCCCCTTTGGCGGATGACCTGTTACATGTATGCCAATGTTACATTGGCGTGAGTCAAATGACCATCTGTGTCATCAGAAACACTGCGCAGTTCTGACGAAAGAAGCTGAAACTGTATCTGTCTGTAGACAAGATTCACTGCATCCTGGTCTGTGGTGGCTTTGGTGAGAAAAGGAACGAGCCGCACAAAAAAATTTACATTTCTCCCATAGTGCACTCTCAGACTGATCCGGGCGAAGGGGGTTCCAACTCACTCCCTACTACAAACAAAGCCAATCCGTTTCAAAATCGGGTGAATAAAATTGCAGTATGATACATAATGTTTGCTTTCTAAAATTTTGCCACCTCTAATTTGATGTGTACTTAATGTGGTCCAACATATCGCGGCGATTGTAAGAACGACCTTTCACACACACTCGCAAGGACCAAAAATGAACAAATGTCATTCCCGAAAAACCGAAAACTTTTGATTTTTAAAATCCAGAACCGTGGCTTACCAGAAGCTGAATATTACAGGTTCTGTTTCTTGGATTAATGTATGCTTGCATGTAAAACTTCAGCGAAATCATAGTCCATCGCCCAAACTTCTACCAAGAAGACCCAAAAGGTCGGTAGTAACTTCTACATAGCTCACTCAATACTAAAAGTTTGTGTAACCGAGCTTTGTTAGTTTCCGTGCTACTCAGTCTCATTGCAACTTCATTCTGCTCATTTTTGGCTGTCTACTGAATGAATACTATTTGGACACCCAGAAGCAACTTCAAAACGCATCTAAAAGATCGGTTCGAGGGTGGAGCTCTTCTCCAGAACGATCTTTGCACTTTACTCATTTTCACTAAGGTCATTGCTCGAATGCTGTCCAGCGTGAATAAGTCATTTGCTCATCTACATCTATGAAGGAAGGCTACCTGCTAATGTGCTTTTATTGTGGCACATGCAAAAAGCCGCAATAAAATCAATCTTGTTATACCAATCAAGATATTCTTATCCAGTGCTCTTAGTAGAAAAAGATGTGGAACTTGGCTTCTGCTTGGTCACATTCAGCATTACTGGGGGGACGTGCCACCAGTTCCATTTGTTCGTCCAACACCATCATCAGACAGCGGCGGTTTAAGTTGGTCACACGCCCCGGTATGAGCAGCTGTACGTGGCTGTTAAAGCTGGTGGCGGTCTTGAATCTCAGAACCAATATCTTGGGTGACCGCAAGTCACACAGTGTGGCAGTAGTGAACTCAACACTTGCTCCTGGATCTACAACAACACATACAAGTAACAGGTCCAAGCCGATGTGTGGGGTCTTACGGCCTACGATCAGGCTCATGGTCCATTTCGCGACCCTTAAGCTTTGTATATGCATGTTTTCTGGAAAAATATACTAAGTTTGTATATGTATGTATATTACATACAAACCACTGTACGGCAGAGCCCGTCAGATCTCCCTGTTATATGTATGTATCCCTTTCTGGCAGAAGCTACTCCATTTGGATTGGTAGCCCACATAGAATCACGCTTTTCAAAGCGTGATTGTGCGCATGTTTCCCCACACAATCACGCTTTGCGTACGGCTGTTTGTTAGCCATAAATGTGATTGGGAAATGACAGTGCGAAAATGTGATTGGCCAGTAACATGTCAATCACGCTTTCTTTTCATTCTGTGCACTGTGGAACTGAAAAGACTGTGGAATTGTCGACTTTATTTGTTCACTTGCTGCCCGGAAAACTGCTTCATCTTCCTTTCTTTCCTCTTTGCTTGCTGCCCTGTTAGCTAAGACAGAATTCTGTACGCTTCCCTTGCATTTCTTCACTTACTTCCCAAGTTTTCCTTTCTGTTTGCTTGCTGCTCTGTTAGCTAAGAAAAAATAGGTGTGTTTCTGTTGATTTTCTTTACCTGCCTCCCAAACAAGATTTGGTTGTCGGTAATATAGAGCCCAACCCAGGCCACCAAAAGCTGGTGAAAGCAAGTAGGTAAATGACAACTGACTGGATCTGCCTAAGCACCTACAATACAAAGTACATGCTTGCTTAGAGAATGGTGATCGCAGAATGTGTTGAACTTGTTTAACAGGAATAAATCACCTACATATTTGTGCGCCACCAAAAAGTTTGTAAACGTCCCAGCAAAGGCGGACTGGCGCATCAACTTGCACTGTACGATTATTGGTGTTATGTATCACCACTGATACTAATTTGCTCTCCGCTGGTGTGAACAGATGGCATACTAAGAACAAGAGGACAAGACACATTTTTATTGAACACCAGTCTCTCTGAAATCAGTTAAGTCATCTGATTATCCAACACCTTAGTAGGTCTCCCGAACTCAATTACATGTTGAATAATCCAAAGGCGCTGAGTTCGATTCCCAGCTATGCCATTGCACATATCTTACTGTTTAAGCTTTCATTCAATTTGAATATGCACAGTATGCAAAAAACGTATTTTTTCAAAATGCGTATAAGCTACTATGCCTGCCTCAGCCGAAAGATTAGCCCATTTCTGCGATAGGAACGTATAGGCACACAAAAAGCTACCTAACGAAGGGTTTCCCGCGCAGAACCTATTGGAAGGCAAAAAAGCACGATAGCTGAAGGACCTAGTAATTTGCAGCAATGGGTTGACAGAGCACAGCAGAAAGAGAAGATTAATGTGCAATACTCTGAATCAGAAAAGTACCGTAACAAAAGCTTAAACGGCCGCGTCCTTTGTTTCTAGCGTATATGATTAATTTATATTCTACTAGCGCTCATTACTGAGCAACCGCCTTTTGTCCACCTCTAACTGTAGCATACATCTACATACATACTGTACAATTGTAGATACAGTGTATCTGAATCGAACGTGAAGTGTCAGGAACCTTATATGTTTATTTAAGAGCCGGTTTTTCTAGGAATCGACTTTTGCTCCTTAACCTCCGGACAAATCTCAACTTTATGTCTCCGATTTGGCTAAAATTTTGTATTTTGGTATAATTTAACCTAAAAAGATGTTTTATCACCTTCCCGGTCGTTTTTGTGAGACTCAATTTTTCGACCGAACCTCAGATCTCTGCTTATAACTCTGGAACCAGTGAACGTATAAACTTGCGGATTGCATATTTATAATCTCATGAGCGTTCTCTTTCAAACGATGCCCTACGTGACCAAATTCGAGACAAATTTTTTTTTCGAACCCCTTCTGGGCCAAATTTGACCCCCTCAAAGGTATTGACCCCCATTTTTTTATTTCATAAAAATGTAGCGCTATCTATTCACTTTTGATAGCACAAAAAAATCGAGAAAAAAAATATACATCTAATTGAGTTTTTGGGCCTTGAAAGTTGTCAGGTCGAAAATTTGCCCAATAAAAGATTGCCTTGTAAAGAGCATATCTTTGTCAATTTTGAACCGAGTTCAGTGATTTTTTGCAAACATATTGCACTGTGTCCCTGGCACATACTGCACAAATCTGACCTTGCTGGCTCTTGCTTGGCGCCAGTTCTACGCTTCTTGGTCACATTTCAAGATACATTACGTAGTTTACAAAGCAAATAGAAATTCCTGATAATCTGCAGTATCTTCCTGATAATTCGACAGTTGCGACTTTGTTACTGTGTTTTTTGCCATCTTTTCACTAGGTACCTACTACGTACCTACAACTAGACATCTATCTGGCCTGTGTCAAGGTTCGGTAACGACAGAGACAGCATATTTGTGGTTTCGCTGTTTCGCTGACAGCATAGTATATGACTGTCCTGGGACAAGCCTAAGTTATAAATACAATCGTAAGAACAGTTGCAGTTTGTTGCTAAGTTGTACTTAAGAAAATTAGCCTACATGAGTTCGTATTTAGAAAGAGGAGCAATAGCCACGCTAAAGTTTGTTGCTGCTGCATACAGCATGAACCCATGAGAGTGTTTAGAAACAAGTAATAGTCAGATTCAATTAGCTAAAGTGATGCAGCAAGCATGCAAGTTGTCTGGAAAGCCATGCACTGACTTTGTTGCTAGCGATCATGTTTAAGGGCAGCATTATAGCAGCATTTCATGCTGGAAACTGAACCAGTCGCTTTCAACATAGCATGGAATTCCGTGGAATTGGTGGAAAGTTTAACAAACTGTTTGTTGATGCTCTGAACACTGTATGGCCACCTCTGAAAAAGCAGTTATACCACACATCAATTGAATTCCCACTATATAGTATAACTTTCACTGGTCACTTATTTGGAGGTGCTCTAGCACTTATTGCATAATCTGACTTTGCATTTACTATACCTGTATTGCAACAAAGAATTTCGCTCTACACCTATGGGCAGCCAAGGGTTGGTAACTTTGAATTCGCAAAACAGTTCTTTCTCCATGTTCCTCATGCTTGGCGTGTCATGAAGGCCAATGATTTCATGGCTAACTTTCCAGACTGCGATGGAAGTAACAGTTGTAGTATTTTCTGTGTTTGTCTATTAGAATGAAATTTTAGGTGCAGCAGTTGAGTGCACAGCATCATCCACTGATGCTTACTATCACAGTGCTCTTGAAGTGAGTAAACTACATATGTTAAGACTTGGTTGTGTATTTATTACCTGGCTTTAGGTACAATATGCACATACTATGCCATTGACAGTGGAGTTATCTAAACCAGTTATTACTTATGAAATCTGCAACAGTCATCCTCTGTTTGAAGATCAAAAATGTTCAGTAAGCTAGACTACTAGTCCATGTTTGTCAATTATTGGTGCACCTGTAGCTTGTCTATTAGCTTGGTTCGGCTGGTGCTAGCATTGAAGAACAACAACAATAACAACTTTATACAACGCACATGTACACCAGAGCAAGCCGGTGATGACCCAATAGGGTTACATGCGAGGTAAATCACTTAGGCAAACCGGCCTTACTCTTGTACTTTTGTGGCCAAAAACACTTTCAATCGATCTCAGTACAGCAGTTACATATTCAACTATAAGTTTATTGTTCATACCCAGGCCAGTGACCAGGAGTGTCAATCAATACATACAGTTTTGATCATACATGTAACAGGTCATCCGCCGAAGGCGGAGGGGGGCTGGGGGGTCTGGCGCCGGCCGGGGGGGTCTGAGCCAAAATTTTGGGAGGGGGTTGGGCACTAAAAAACGGTCAAAAATCGAAAAAATTCGCAATTTTTGGGTTAAAAATCGCTAATTTGGGCTGAAATACAGCTAAAAAAAGTGCTGTTTTACAGGCGATTTTGGCAATTTTTGTGTCTGAAATTGCAAAAAATAGCAAAAATTTGCTCAAAAAATTACTTGCCAGAAAAATCGGAGGGCGGGGGGGCGGAAAAATCGTCTCGGAGGGGGCCATCTGGGGGGCTGGCCTAAAGTCGGGTGGGGGCAGACCCCCAGACCCCCTGTTACATGTACAATGTATGCTTTTACACCACAAATATGCTGTCTCTGTCGTTACCGAACCTTGACACAGGCCAAATAGATGTCAAGTTGTAGGTATGTAGTAGGTACCTAGTGAAAAGACGGCAAAAAACACAGTAACAAAGTCGCAACTGTCGAATTATCAGGAAGATACTGCAGATTATCAGGAAATTCTATTTGCTTTGTAAACTAATGTATCTTGAAATGTGACCAAGAAGCGTAGAACTGGTGCCAAGCAAGAGCCAGCAAGGTCAGATTTGTGCAGTATGTGCCAGGGACACAGTGCAATATGTGTGCAAAAAATCACTGAACTCGGTTCAAAATTGACAAAGATATGCTCTTTACAAGGCAATCTTTTATTGGGCAAATTTTCGACCTGACATCTTTCAAGGCCCAAAAACTCAATTAGATGTATATTTTTTTCTCGATTTTTTTTGTGCTATCAAAAGTGAATAGATAGCGCTACATTTTTATGAAATAAAAAAATGGGGGTCAATACCTTTGAGGGGGTCAAATTTGGCCCAGAAGGGGTTCGAAAAAAAAATTTTGTCTCGAATTTGGTCATGTAGGGCATCGTTTGAAAGAGAACGCTCATGTGATTATAAATATGCAATCCGCAAGTTTATACGTTCACTGGTTCCAGAGTTATAAGCCGAGATCTGAGGTTCGGTAGAAAAATTGAGTCTCACAAAAACGACCGGGAAGGTGATAAAACATCTTTTTAGGTTAAATTATACCAAAATACAAAATTTTAGCCAAATCGGAGACACAAAGTTGAGATTTCTCCGGGAAGAGTCGACCCTTAGAAAAACCGGCTTTTAATATCTCATCTATCTACAAGTGCATGAAAGCAAAAATAATTTTAGCACAAGCAATGTGAATACGGTTTAACTAAACTGACTGTGTCAAACTTCCACCTGATCTTTCCATCAAACTGTCCGTAACTGAGCACAGAGGGGATAGAGGACTCATATCGCTAAAAGTCGTAGTTTTGGGGCCAACTTGCTGTAAAAAATCATGTACCGTACCGGAGTTTTCCATCTATAAGACCGGGTCTTATAACCGGAAAATGCCTAAATTTGGTTGTGGTCACATTTTTACACCAGTTATACGACTCGGGTCTTGTAGGTGGAAAATCCATATTTTACAATTAAAACTCGATGTTCTGCATGAGATTTAGGAAAAAAAGCAAAAAAAAACGAAAAAAAAACTGGAAAAAACATGCCGATGTTTTTTTTCGGAAAAATATCCATCCATGATTAGCAGCGCAGCATACAGTGTGGTGCATTTTGAAAATTTGAAGCTAGGTAAAGTAATACTAGGTAAAGTTGTCACCTAAAAAACTAGGTAAAGTAATACTAGGTAAAGTTCTCAGCTAAGAAACTAGGTAAAGTAATACTAGGTAAAGCCCAGAAAAACTAGGTAATACTAGGTAAACCTAAAACGCTCGAAATCAAGTAAAAATATTATTTTTGGTTCAATAGAGCAATGATGAAGTGAGTGGAGTTAAAACTTGACACATTTCGCGTAAATATTTGTATTTTATCGATCAAATAAGTAAGAAATTCATTCTTTGGGCCACTGTAATTGTGGAAAAGCCGGAAATTTGAAGGTTTGCTGACTGGAAAAAGCCACATAAAACTGAAAATATCAAACTAGGTAAACCTGTTTTACCTAGAAGTACCTAGTTAAGGTGGGTTTATACTTTGTCCGCTGTCCGCGCGCGGACACAGATGTTGTCAGCGCGCGGACACGTCAGCGCGCGGACAGCCTCCGCCATGTCCGCGCGCGGACACATGTCCGCGCGGACAAGTGTCCGCTTGTGTCCGCGTAGTGTCAGCGGCGGACAAAATGTTTTTTGAAAATAGTAAAAAAGAAAAAAACAATTGAATTTAATTGAACATGCGTTTTGTTCAAACCTGATGTTAAACTGCTTTGTAAACAAAAATTTATCAAGTTAACTCCAAATTCCAAAGACTAACGATTAAGCGCTACTGAACTAAATGGTGTAAAATTTTGAAGGTACAAAAGCCATATATGCAGAGGTTGACTGGAGGCGAGGGTGCCTGTCTGCTGAAAATGCAGTAAGACACACGATTTTATACATGCAGATGAAGAACTATGCATAATTTATCACATGCGTAGGTACGTAGAAGTCAACAACAGCATAAGAAAGTCTTTCTACGCATAATTTATAAATACCTATATTTTATAATTATTTCCTGCACAAAAATCTACTAAAAATTGCTAGAGATGGTAGAGTCGGCCTGAAGGGGTACATGTACATAACTCAAACACATCAGAGCTCAAAGGTGGCAACCCACGTCAGCACTCTGCCACAGGTCTACTATGCAATGTATCATTTAGTACGTATGTAGTACGTACATGGGTCTGAGTCTGGGTCTGGGTGGCCGTACTCCATAACCTGCCGAGCCGATGCCTATACGCACCACCCCTCAATCTTCGATCGCTCTTAACACTTGCCAGTCAGCCCACACCCCCTACGGCCACTCGCACCCCCAAACTTTGGCGACACACTGTATTTTCGGAAACCAAATTTGCAGAACTTTCTCGACATTTTTGGTTAGTAGCAATTGTCATTTCGGTGTCTCTTTTTTTAGCATACATGTAACAAGGGGTCCCAGCCCAGGGTCTGCACCCCACCCAATTTAGGTCCCAGACCCCTGATCCGGGACCCTCCCCCTGAAACCATTTTTTCGACCCCTTCCAATTTTTCTTAGATTTGGATTTCTTAGATTCTTAGTTTTTTAGAGTTTCAGACACAAAAATTGCTAAACTCCGCTGTAAAACAGCAGTTTTTAGCTGTAATTAAGCCCAAATTAGAGATTAGAATTTTGAGGATTTTTATAGCCGAAAAATTGTGATTTTTGAGCGTTTTTTGTGCCCAACCGCCCTAGAATTGGGTTTCAGATCCCCAACCCACTCTTGCTTCGGTGGATGACCTGATGTATATGTACGGTATGTGTTTTAGTCAACACTTCCATACATTAGTCGGGTGGTTAGGAGGTTAACCCCCTCGCCGACCATAGCCACCTCGTCGGTAGGCGCTACCACCAAACCACTCAGACCCCCTCAACTGCCCATACGCGAATGGCCATACCCCCAACGGCCCATACCCCCTCCGAAATTTTGGGAAAGCGAATTTAAACCCTCTAACCCCTCGCCAAAAAGCCCTGAATTTTTCCGGCCAATGTACAGTATGGACACTTGCCAGCCAGCCCATAGCCCTTCGGCCGTCCCGTCAGATGCCAGCCAAATCGCAATCATTTTCAGAAGTGACTTCATATCCATTCTACCACCTTCCAGAAAACGCAGGGCCTTTTTTCCGGCCCATCTATCACATATATACTACTACAAAACTGTCATTAATCACGTTGTCGATTAGACTCATGTTGTCAAAGGTGTCTGCAACGGTCAGAGAATGGGTTAGAAGCTTTCACAACTTCAAATTGGTGCAGCCGCTGCGAAACTTGCCATGATTTCAGTTTAATCGATAGGCCAAACATACAGTACGTACAATGTTCTTACACCGTCTCTTTTTTGTTGTTTTTCTCTTAATTTGACCTAATCCTAACAGCTCGGCAGCCTCAGAATCAAACGTGATAAAATTGTGAACTCAGACTTGCAATATAACAAGCTCAAACAGCACTAATAGCGACGCGGACAAAGTGTCAGTTGAAATTTTTCAACTCGCTCGGCGGACAGAAGCGGACACGCGCTGACACCGATTTTGTGTCCGCGCGGGCATGTCCGCGCGGACAAAGTATAAACTGTCTGGCGGACACTCGTGTCCGCTCCGCCAAAGTATAAACTGCTGCGCGGACAACCTGTCCGCTTGTGTCCGTTTTGTCCGCGCGGACGAAGTATAAACCCACCTTTATGTGGATTTAAAACTTGGTAAAGTAAAACTAGGTAAATAGAGTAACCAGCAACTAGGTAAAGTAAATCTAGGTACTTTTCCCGAATATTAACTAGGTAATACTAGGTATACTTAGTTACCTAGATAAAAAGTGCACCACACTGGCAGCATATCGATAAATAAAAGAAAAATCGTATATTTTCTGTGCAGATGCGGCGAGCTACCTATTGCAGAAGCTTTTACTCAGTAAACAACTGAGTAAATACCAAGTACCGAGTTTACCGAATTTTCTTTTCTAATTGAGTAATTCAAAATTGAAAGTCGCTACTCAGTAAAGTAAGTAAAATATAGAAAAATGTTTACCGGTAAGTAAAAGTACCTGCTGTAATTCAAAATATCTAAGTATCGAGTAAGTTTTGCTCAGTAAATTTACTGCGAATAACTCTGATGTACTGTAAGCATCGAGAAACTGCATTAAGGGGCCGTTCATAAACGACGTCGTTCCAAAATCCCGATTTTTCGGACCCCCCCTCCCCCCAAAATCGCCTTGCGTCGTTTCTTGGGAACCCCCCCCCTATGGCGCCGTCGTTTTGGGTTTACCCCCCCCCCCCCCCCCGATAAAAGGGCAGTACATACAGTACTGTCACGTTTTTTTGTTACCATACTGCGCAATCAATAGAATAAATCCCTACAACCACTCTGGAAAGCTTTTCTGTATGGAGAAACGTTTGACAGAATGTGCATAAATCGAAAATAATGTAATTGAAGTACTCTAAAATTCATAAAAAAGCGACGTCGTTTTTTGCTAACCCCCTCCCCCTCCTGGTGCGTCGTCTATCGTCGCATTTCAGCCGACCCCCCCTCCCCCCTCTGGAACGACGTCGTTTATGAACGGCCCCTAACGAAAGAGCAGCAATATCAAGACTATTTTTGTTTTGTCGCAAACTACAAAGAATAACTCATTAGGTCCTATGGTGATTTTAAACAGCTCACTAGAAAGCCCATTCGCTGGAAAATGAGACGCCCACAGATGCTTGTATATTGCACAATACGAATATCGTGTAGGCATGAGTTTATTTCCCCAGTCAACAACGTTGTACTTACCACAACTAGGCTAGAAGTAGTAGTGCCAGTATAGTCTTGTACCACCTCAGTAGAAACGTACATTACTGATACCTGTCGCTCAGTCCACATGTATCACATAACAAAACCATTTAGTATGTGAATCAATAGTTGCATTTCATTTGTATTTTTGCACGAAACAAAATATTTTCGCATACATATTTTTCCAGGAATGCCTACCAAATTAAAACTTTGATTTTGATATGGTATGGTATAGTTGGCGGTACTGTTATTTTACTAGTGGATTTTTGTTTTACTATTTACTAAATTTACTACAAATTCAGCCTGTCAATTTAATTTTAATTTTTGTTTTACTACCAGGCAGCTCCGATTTTACTAATTTTTGTTTTACTAATAATTCTACTAATATTACTATTATTTTACTACGATTTTACTAGTCATAACGTGGAATTTTGAATCAATGATGCCAACGTATTGTGAATAATTGATGTTGGTCCAAATAGTTGCCAAATTTGATTATAATGCGAAGTTCTCCAGAATCGTAGACATAAAAATGTGTGAAATTTGACCGACAAAACTGGACCCACACATCTTTTATTGTAAAATTGATCAAGATTTTCGCTGGAATCCACCAAAAACTAGTAAAATAGTAGTATAATTATAATACTATTGACAGTCTTTGTTAATTTAATTTAATTTTTACTTTACTATTGGCTCTTAATTTTACTTTTTACTATTATTTTACTACTAGTAAAATACCACTAGTATTACTAATTTTTGTTTTACTATACTATAGTAAAATAACAGTAGTTGGCGGTTTGAATTCGATGTGGTATGGTATAGTACTAGACTAGCTAATTTAGTTTGAATTTGGTTGGTATGATTTTCATATGAATTTGGTGCAGTTGTGGTAGTTTGCTGTGATAATATCACATCATATCATATTGCCTTTGGAAATTATGCTCAATCCACTTTTTTTTGAGTTTTTAGAATCAAAACAGGCAGCAGGGTTGTATATTTTTCCGAAAAAAACCTCGGCCTGTTTTTTTCCAGTTTTTTTCCGGTTTTTTTCCTAAATCGCGGAAAAAAACTCCAGCCCAAGTTCTGAGTATCCTAGGCTGGTTTTATGATTGCTAACGCTTTCTAGCGCCTTCCTCAGTCTTGTTAGACCAGAAATACACGTGTTACATTGATATAAATCACGAAACAGGCATGAAACAGTGCCTGACAGGTTCCATAAACAACGCTATATGCAAATTTTCTTACAGCAGTTTGCATTTTTGTTTTTTCATGCCAAATTTGGTCTTTTTTATTGTTTTTCTAACAGTTTTGAGTCAGTGTGGCCTATTATACATAGCAAAAGTCCGTTTTTTAAACGAAAAATGACGTAAATTAGCTATTTTTAGCTTGAGTTTTTTTCCGCGATTTATGTTTTTTTCCGACCCTTAGGAAAAAAACCGGTTTTTTTCCGGAAAAAAACAGTTTTTTTCCGGTGTTTTTTTCCCACCTCACATCCCTGACAGGCAGAAAGGATTGGGAATCTATTGTGACGCATTTGAAAAGTGTTATAAATATAGCCAACAAGCTAGTACTAAAATGAAAAGAGCTTACCAGAATCATAATTCTAGTACTACTAAAATGATCTGGTAAAGGGGTTTGATTTTGATATAGTAAGGTATAGTGTAGAAGGAGCTATTTTGAATTTGGTTTGGGATGGTACTACCAGTACTAAATTCAAAGATTGATGTTGAAGTGGAAGACCAAAACGATAGGTGCACGCCCGTGCGCAGTCAGTCCAAATACCCATTTTTCGGTGTGGGTTCGGTATACCCAATCAACAGTCCTGCCAGCCACCAGGGCTGTTGGGTCGGTTTTTTTCCTCGGTTTTTTTTCGTTTTTTTCCAGAAAAAAACCGGTTTTTTTCCTCGGTTTTTTTTCGTTTTTTTCCAGAAAAAAACCGGTTTTTTTCCGAGGGGCTCGGAAAAAAACTAAAATGCGGAAAAAAACTCAAGCAAGTCTTTAAAGGAAATAGGCCAAATAACTTTATAAATTCGCTGCAAATACTTCGAATTTAGGTTAATAGAACCCTTACAAGCATTTCCATGGTATAACTTAGCTGTTTTTCCAAAAAATACCGGTGCCATTTTCAGGCAACTTTTATTATTGTATTTTTGGTGTTTTAAAATCAAATTACTACTCTAAAAGATGAAATTAGTGCATTTTGTAATAAGACTCACGCTATTTCGTTGAATTCTGCAATAAAAAGCGATTGTTAAAATTTTTTTTCTGTCATCTCGGAAAATAACTTTCGGAAAAAAAAACAGAAAAAAACAGGAAAAAAAACCGGCAACAAACAGCCCTGCCAGCAACACAAAATGCTGAAACCAAAAATAAGCCCATGGGATTATTTATGGAAAGGTCAAACTAAAATGAGCCCAGGTGGGTTTATTTTTGAGGGATAACTTATGTTAGTCAAAAACTCGGCAAAAGAGTTGTTGAACCGTTCTGGCATTTCTCTAAAAATCTGTCGTCAAGTTTTCCGCTGCGGCATAGCACGTTTCTGAGCGAGATAGCCCCCTAGAGAAACTCTCATTTCAGTGAAAACTGACGAAATAGGGATCAATCGATATTCCGGGATCGATTATTTTTGAAATAACAAAATCGCCACAACTTTTATTACAGATTCTGAAAACTCATGATGTGAGCTTTCGAACGCTGCATAGCACGTGTCAGAGCGAGGTAGCCCCCCGGAGAAACATTCATTTTTGTTTGGTGTGTTTTCGAGTTTTATTATGGAAAATGGCCGGATCGGAGAGAACCGCCGATGGCCATTGCTGGCTACCCAGAGGGAGTTGGGCGGAACTGTTTTAGGGTTTTACTTTGGGGTCATAGGGATGTCCAACGCACACCATGCCGGCCGATTCCGCCAACCCCCACTTTACATGTCTGCCCGATCTCGGTTGGCAATGACAATTACAATGGCAATGACAGTTGGTAAGTCCAATAAAACGGGACAGGTTCAAGTCCGGCTCAAATTAAATAGGTTCAGGTTCAGGTTCAAGTCCACTAGTTTCAGGTTAAAAACATATTAATTCCAGGTTCGATCGGACTTGCCAACAGTACAATTGACCAGATACTGCAGAAATACAGTAAGATCGCCTCCTATTTTATTTTTGTCTGAATTAACTTTAACGCACGTTTCTTTTGCTGCACCAATTAAAAATAGTCAGGTAAAGTTAGAAATTTGGCACAGAGGGTGGTCTCCTTGGCAGCAAAGATCACATAGACGAGAGGGGGTTGATGATTTCTGGCTAGCGAAGTTTATAATAGCTTTCAATACACTATTGCGTCTTGTTTTAGAAAACAGTTCCAGTTCGCTGAGCACCCAGAGAGCACTACTTTATCATCCCGTTCTCCAGGTTCAAGATTTGCTTCGATATAGGCTAGATATACTGTAATTTTAATAGTGAAATTTTATTTTAATTTAATATTATTATAGTAGAACTAGCCGATTTTAATTTTAATTTAATATAAATATAATAGTCCCCTGTTAATTCTAATTTAGATTTAATATTAATACTATTAAATAACAGTTTTAATAGTATTTTAATAGCATTTTAATAGTATATACTAAAATGCAGTCGAAAAGTTTTGGTCACACTTCAGTGAACTGGCAAAACAACATCTTTTGCTTGAAGTTGCTAGTGTTAGGTAAAAATTTAATTAGAGATGCAACGTAGAAGCTGAAGTATGGAATCTATACTTATTGAAGGATATTGATGTAATAGAAAGAGTTCAGCGTCTGTTCACACGTCGTTTGCCAGGTATGAGCGGTTTCACCTATGATCAACGTCTAAAAGCGCTTAAACTTCAATCCTTGTAGGAGCGCCGTTTAGCAAATGATCTCGCGATTAGGGATGGGCACGAAAATAATCTGTTTGATTTTCGTATTCGTTAAATCAATATTTGTCCATTTTAATTTTCGTATTCGTTAGTCGATACGAAAATCAAAATGCCTAATTCGTTTTCATACGAGTACTAAGATTAATTTTCGTTACGACAATACGAGTTCATTCTGTTCCACAAAAATTAATTTTGGTATTTGCACGGTAGAGACCCAGTTCTGTATTTTCAAATAGAGATTTGTATTTGGGTATTTGCAAATAGAGACCCAGTTCTGGCTTTTCTGCATTAAGTAAGCCATAAATATCAGCTTTCAATGGATAAATTGTGTCAAACACGAATTTATCGCTCACGCTAGCGTGTTTTGATCATTGTAACGCAATGCTTATACACATATACAAACATACATGGCAGGTAGACATGCGCTTTAAACTAGGAGTCCCAAGTGTCCCAAGTGGACAGTCAAGCGTAGTAGAAGTACTAACTCAAGATAGTGTATGTACGATTGGACGAAATAGTCAGTAGTTGCGCCAATATGAACAAGTCCTTTGCAGTAAGCGGCCGTCCATAAACGGCGTCGCTCCAGAGGGGGAGGGGTAGGCTGACGATACACTACGCACCAGGAGGGGGAGGGGGTAGCAAAAAAAACGACGTCGCTTTTTTCGGAATTTTAGGGACCTTTGATTGCATTATTTTCGATTTATGCACGTTCTGTCAAAGGTTTCTACAGACAAAAAGCTTCTCAGAGTGGTTGTAGGGATCTATTCAATGAGGCCCTCGCATGACAGGACCGAATGTTATGAGTTTTCGTGCTGGGACCCTAACCGGGAAGACTTGTCATCGGTAAGAAGTGCGCCAAATTCAAATCACTCAAGTAATCACGCAATCTACTGAACCTAAATCGTCTTCAGCCTCCAGGCGACCTCTGCCATTCGCTGCCTTCCAGATCGTACCAGAACGACTTCGATAATCCAGCCCGCCACTCACGATTCGCATCTCATCGATCTTCGCCGAAGTACTATCCCGAGAATCGTCCGATTCGGAGTGGAAGAAGGTGAAGCTGCCGATTTTCCTTCATCTTACCATTGTTTTAAGTATTCTAGCTTCTGTACTTCTTTGACATGCTCTCTCCTTCCAAACACACTACTTCCATCCACTTCAAATCGCCCCGCCGAAGTACTATCCCGAGAATCGGCCGATTTGGAGTGGAAGAAGGTGAAGCTCCCGATTTTCCTTCATCTTACCATTGTTTTAAGTATTCTAGCTTCTGTACTTCTTTGACATGCTCTCTCCTTCCAGACACACCACTTCCATCCACTACAAATCGCCCCGCCGAAGTACTATCCCGAGAATCGGCCGATTCGGAGTGGAAGAAGGTGAAGCTCCCGATTTTCCTTCATCTTACCATTGTTTTAAGTATTCTAGCTTCTGTACTTATTTGACATGCTCTCTCCTTCCAGACACACCACTTCCATCCACTTCAAATCGCCCCGCCGATGTACTATCCCGAGAATCGACCGATTCAGAGAGGAAGAAGGTGAAGCTCCCGATTTTCCTTCGTCTTACCATTGTATTAAGTCTTGTAGCTTCTGTACTCTCATATCCGGACTTTTCTTTAAGAGACTTTTAATTTAAGTATAAAAACGCCTATGATAGGAAGCAGTGTTACAAAGTTAGAAAATATGCATCAAATATGCTTACTGCAGCATCCGATCCAATCGGGACCATCATATTCACACTTAGCTAAGCGAGAGCTTTTGATTGAGTACCTACATGCCTATATTACGACGCAGCATTAAAAAGTTAGAAAATTTGCGTAAAAAATTTGCATATTCAAAATGTCAATATGCAAATTTTTGAACTTTTTAACGCTGCGTCGTAACACAGGCATGTACGTACTCAATCAAAAGCTCTCGCTTAGCTAAGTCTGAATATGATGGTCCCGATTGGATCGGATACTGTAGTAAGCATATTTGATATAAATTCTCTAACTTCGCAACGCTGCTTCCTAGCCTAGGCGTTACTATACTTTTAAAATTTGCATACTACTGTATTCAAACCAGTCGGGACCATCATAGACGGTCTTGGCTAAAGGAGAGCTTTCGTTTAAGTTCAATAACGCCAATGTTAGGAGGCAGCGTTAAAAAGTTAGAAAATTTCCATAAAATTTGCGTATTACAGCATCCGATCCAATCAGGACCATCATATTCAGACTTGGCTAAGCAAGAGCTTTTGATTGAGTACCTACATGCCTATGTTACGACGCAGCGTTAAAAAGTTCAAAAATTTGCATATTGACATTTTGAATATGCAAATTTTTTATGCAAATTTTCTAACTTTCTAACGCTGCGTCGTAACATAGGCATGTAGGTACTCAATCAAAAGCTCTCGCTTAGCTAAGTGTGAATATGATGGTCCCGATTGGATTGGATGCTGCAGTAAGCATATTTGATGCATATTTTCTAACTTTGTAACACTGCTTCCTAACACAGGCGTTTTTATACTTAAATTAAAAGTCTCCTAAAGAAAAGCCCGCATATGAGAGTACAGAAGCTACAAGACTTAAAACAATGGTAAGACTAAAGAAAATCGGGAGCTTCACCTTCTTCCACTCCGAATCCGGCGATTCTCCGGATAGTACTTCGGCGGGGCGATTTGTAGTGGATGGAAGTGGTGTGTCTGGAAGGAGAGAGCATGTCAAAGAAGTACAGAAGCTAGAATACTTAAGAGCCGGTTTATATAAGGGTCGACTCTTCCCGGACAAATCTCAACTTTT
>JASANB010000978.1:0-35902 GCA_030248155.1 Sabatieria punctata | reverse complement strand
CACTCTCTCCGTCTGGCTGTCTGGCGAGCGGTCGTGTCAATTATTCTCCTGTATTTAATTAATTGTTGGTTGGAGGTAAAAGTTGTCGTTGATCGGCTGCCACAGAAAGCAACAGCTACTACCGAGACCGCAGAGGAAACCAACAATATATCAGTAGCCGGCATCTTGTTGCGGTCACTCCAGAGGCACCATGTAGAGTTTTTCTGTGGCCCTCTCCTCCGTGTTGCTTTGAAGGAAAGAAATTAGGCTCGATTCAACCGCAACAGTAGTACGTACGTACCTTTAGTTGGCCGGCAAAACTTCTAGCAGCAGCATTACCACCACCGCACGGTAGCTCCTTTTTATTCGCACACAAACACTCCAGCCTAGGCTGGCTCGGCTCAAGAATGTAGGTTAGTGAAACTGGCGCATAATTACCACAAATCTGCATAAAGTACAGGCACGCGCAAAGCGCCAAATCAGAAACACCAAACAAACGAACCTCAGGTTCGACAAACATTAATTTCTCGAAACAGAGACAAAGTCCACAAACGGGAACAAAGGGTTACCTTGATGGACACTTATGCAACCTACACCGAAAGTATGGTCGAAAATTTCGATGTACCTTTTTTTGCAAAATTCGATTTTTTACGAGAACCCAAAAAAATAAAGTTTGCGATCTCATCCTCTGCCGATCCTCTTCAAATTTTACAGGTACAACACCCAATATACCTAGCATTATTACTGAAAATATCAGCCCGATCCGTCAACGCACCCTGGAGAAATAAAAGAAACACCGCATTTGGCTGGAAAAACACGTTTTTGGCCCTAATTTGCATATTAGTGATGTTCGAGCGAAAATATTTCTGGTGTGTTATTTTCTACCATAGACCTATCCATTTATCACATAAAAACTATAGGTCAGAATTTTTCATGTTCCGCGACCCGCCCCGGTTTTATAAAATGTGGCTCTTAAAGCCTGCGTAAAACAATATGACTAATTGATTCCCTAATACCGACAACACATGCTATTAGCCAGAGTAAAAAGATCAGAATGCGGTACATCATACCGGAAATTGTTGACAAACATTCGCAACATAAACCTAAGACCTCGTTCTACTTTGGTTTGGTGACAAACAGCGGATGACCACCAAATTTCGACGCCATAAGTGAGCGCGCTTATGATACAATTGTGATGCACAATTTCTAGAACGATTTTAGTTGCAAATTTTCTAAACTTCCTGCAAGCACCCCTGAGGCTTTCTAGCATTAGCAGAAACAGTACTACAGTGGCCGTAAACGAAACGCGTCTATCAAGCTAGCGCAAGTATCGAATTACAGGGACACATTCAATGACTTCCCTAAGCTTCGTAATCCATTGGTACTTCGCATATGTGACCAACTTTTCTGCTTGTGTTTATTTCACTGCAAAAGCAGATGTGATCAGAAGTGCCATTGCGTAGAGGAGTGTTAAATTTATATGCGCTGTGTTTTGTTGTGACAGCACACTGGTGTTATTGTGTTTCTCGCTCTGTTGGTGCGTGCAATAAATGGCAGCTGCAAATAAGTCCCTGCCGAAGTCCGGTCTACGCTTCCCGAACAAGGTCAATAATTTGTCGAAGAATAATACTGCTAGTGAGTACAGTGCTTTTGCGTTTGGTAGAGGTGCAAAGAACGCATAATAGTAGTACATAGTACCTATAGGATGTGAGTCAGTTTCAGATATAGGAATGGAAGAGTCGGAGCATTTTGAGGTTCAAGTGGACAGTTACAGGGATGCGTCTACAAGTAATTCCACCAGTTACGATGTGCCCTCCGAACCTGTCTGCGCTTCTATGGGTGGTGGGTTTCCCGCTGCAGTGGTTTCTTGTTACAGGCCAGTATTTTAGCGTGCTGCCGACTGCCCACCATTGCTGACTCTGCTTGCAACAGCTCTCCAACTTCTAACAGCAGGTATGTTAAGTTGGCAGTGGTACAGGTGAGTGAGTGTTGGTGTTGCAGAGTTGTCTCGGCATCCAGCTGCAACACAGACGTTGTCAACCGGTCGTCATCACTGCCTGTTCCTCTTGTCAGGTACAACAAGTCTTCAGTGCTGCGAGAAAGTCTGAATGCTGGCTGCAACAAGTACTGCCACAACAGTTCTGCTGCCTCCTTTACTGAGAACAATTTGCCAGTCAACGTACGTACCTACCTCGGTCACAACACAATAGCGTTCGTGCACTTTGTCTCTCTGCATAGGCACTAATTTGTAGTGTAGTACTTCGGTCGTTGCTGGAAAAAATGGACGAATACTGCTTTTTGAGGCTAGTCTATCGATTTTGGTTAACTGGTTCAGTCGAAACTAGGAAAATTCTGTTTTTGTTAGGTTACTCCTCCTTACTGGGGTACGTTTTCAGGATTCGTGTTGGTCAGGACATGTAATCGTTGTCAGGGGTTTTGGGTCTTGTCAGGGGATATTTTGGCGTCACTCCAATGTATGTATTCAGTAGGCTGTAAAAGCATACTTAGTGCCAACGATTCAATAGCTACTGTAAGCAAGTTTTTGTATGAGTTAGTCTTTTTTAAGTGCATTTTCTGTTCCCAATTTCACATTTGTGAGAAAAAGTTTTAAAAAGGTCAGGGGATTTTTTGGCTTTTGTCATGTCAGGGGGTTTTGGATCACTAGAATGGCGCGAACCTTGATTTTCAGGCTGACCCGGAAAATTTAACGCAGGAGAATGAGTCGGTGTTGATGTCGGATTTTACAGAAGTATGTCGTCAGAGAGATTATGCTATTGCAAAGTTGAAAGAGATGGAGAAAAGTCAACGCAGTGAGAGGTTGCTGCTTTCCGAAGAGGTCTAACTTATTGCTCGGTTTTATTGATTTTACAGTTGTTTTTAGTTATCTGAAGTACGTTTTGCAAGAGATGAGGCTATTTCATCATTGGAATGCTTTAAGAGCGGTCATGAGCTGGAGAAAACTCAATTTATGGAGAGAGTAAGCGTGTCAACGTATTTTCCGATTCTTCTGTTTTGATAATGCAAGTTTTCAGTTAAATTCGCTAAGCGATCAGGTACGCACGGTTTCCCAGGAGAATGCTAAACTTAGAGAGAAGGTCGGTTTGAATCAGTGAACTGGCCGATAAAAAAAGCTGACTGTGTAGACTGAACAGATGGATCGGCGCTTAGATGCTGAACGTACGCAACTACCTGAACCTGAACATTGCAATCAGACACCCTCTTCTCACATGCAAACGACGTGCAGCGCCGAAACCCAGACGGATGAGCAGGTCTGCCACAATCCTTTACCAATTGCTATTCGAAAACTCTCCTACTTCAGTACGAGCAAGTGACCAAAGAACACGGAGATGGCGACGGTTCAGATGATAAAGGCACAGGTTCTGATTTTACTGTTTGCACGGAAGCTTACACTGTGTACTGTATGTACACTGTATGCCGTTTGTAGGCACTCAAAAAAGCGGTCTTAAACTGCTTATAAAAGCATGGTTCTGACCTACTACCTGTGTACGTGCCTGCATTTTCAGATGACTTAAAGTTGAAGATTGAATCCATGTTGAGGGAACGTGAAATTCGGTTTCAAGAAACGGTACAGGCTCTGAATGAAACGAAAAGTGATAAACTCGAAGCAGAACACAGAGCCGATACTGAGCGTTTGAGGAATGAAAATGCTGAACAGGTCAGGTACTGTAGGTTGGTTGTCATTGTCAGCCCAAAATTACAGAACGCTCAATTGCCCCTTCTTTTTGAAACACCTACATAGCCACCAAAAAGTTTGAACGCAAAAAAGTTCGCGTTCGCTTCGCAGTGTTGTGGTGTGTTCTTATCTACCAAATGTCTTAGTCGGTACCTGTAAGATTTTCTGTCTTACGCGAACTCAAACTTGCTTATGCAAACACCAGCCAGTGTTCGTATTTGCAGAAATTGCTTATTTCGAAAGAGACGCACGCAGCTAGTGACTTTGCATTTTCTTCACTGTACGTAACGCGTGTGTACTGTAAATCAGTGTGTTTTGTTTTTTAGCTGAGAGCAGTCAAGCGGCTGAAGGGCATAGTAAAGAAGCAGCGTGAAAAAATGGCCCACCTTCGCGACAGCATTTCCGATCGGCAAAGGGCCTGTACTGCCATGTGCCAAAAACTTGAGAGAGCAGTGAGTGAAGTGCGTCTGTATTTGTTTTTTTTGTGTATGTAGTGGCACGTGTCTTAGAAGGAGGACGCAGAGAAACGACTGGCTGATCTAGTGGCTGAGAGAGACATTTGGGCGGAAAACTTGGAAAAATTTCGAAATGACAATCTCGAACTTCAGACCCGTTTTATGACAATGAAGACAGACTTAGAGAACCAAGTAGAAGGGCTGAAATGTCAGGTACAATCACAATGTACTATGAGAGTGGTTTGAGCATACTAAGTGTAGCTCTTGACAACACAGATTTTCACAAATTTTAACTTACATGGTTTTCCTTCCTTGGTAAACCGGTTCAAAAGCCCTTATTAAATTCTAAATCGTACTTTTTTAAAATTTTTATTAGATATTATTTATTTAATATAAACACAAGAGCAAAAGCGTAAAGCAGGAAAGAGAATTAAAAAGTAGCAAGGGACTACAATATAGACTGATTGGATTGTTGTGGACTAAAGATGTAGTTGTGTTTACTGTCCGCTTGGGAATGTGGAGTTTTTCCATTTTATTGCTGTTCATAGGTCAGTTTGGCGATATGAAGTTTAACTGTGAGCTTTCGTGTACTGTATTCAAGGTAATTATGGCCGTATTGCTTATTCTAAGTCGTATTTTATAGCAGTGGTTTTGGTACATAACTTGTAAGCACGTACATACACTGTATTATTTTTAGATAGAAGAAATGAATATGACAAGCGCAAAGCTGATTGAAAAAGAGACCTCGTTAAAGGAACAACGCAGCGCAGCAGAAAGTGAATTGTACGTTTTGTCTTATTCTGCAATTCGTACAGTCAGAAACCAACCTAAAAGCAAGACGAAAGGGGCTCAGGGGGTTGCCCCTAAAAGGGCTAATCTTTCAATTTTCTATGCTCTTTTACCATTTGTGTGCATAATTTGGAGCTTTTAGAAACGAAGCCAGAGCCAAAATTGCCGAACTCGAGGCGCGTAACAAACTTTTGAACGGTCAGATTGCTGTACTTATGGAAGAGTTCGGGAAACTACAGGCGTCGCACGAGAGTTTGGAAACCAAAAATCAAAAGGTAGTGGCAGTTTCTCATTACTGACGTTTGCTACAAGAAAGTTGTGTACTCAGACTGAGGAGCTGAATACTGGTCTGCAGAAAGAATTACTGGAAATGAGTGAGCGGTAGGTGGGACCGAATCTGCTCACTTCCATAAAACCTTCCGAGTTTCCAGGGAGAACGCTTCGACACTAGACAAACTGTCCACTGATAGAAAACCCCATTATGAAACTGATTTGGAGCAACGAAATGACGAACTGGTAATTTACAATTTGTACATAATTTTGCAGGCTTTGTGTACCGTTGTTCCCTCCAGCGCATACATAACATGTACATATGTAGCGCTGTTTCTCGCATAGACTTTGCTAGTCTTCCGTACAGTTGATGGTGTACACTTGTTATCAATGTCAAGAAGGTTTAGACAGAATCTGGTAGTGAAGTTGACCAGGAGTGCCCGCAGTTGACTGATCCGGTCTCTGCTGAGTTGTCTGCTAACAGCTGTCTGGGACGTATTACGTGTCTGTGTTCTTTAGCCTCATTTCATGTGTGTTCTTGAGTACGTAAGAACGTGTGTACAATGTATTGGTCAGAGGTGGTCAGAGGTGGGGCTGCCTGCTGATATTCGTTTCTGACTAACTTAGCTTCACGTTTTAACATAATCATTTATTCAATTTCCATTTCTTTATTTACCTTCTACTTACACATTGTATTTAGAGTGTGCTGTCGAATTCGGTGGAAGCAAGTGTTTTCGACGTAGAACCGGCTGCCGCGGCAGACTGCGCCGCTGCGCTCTATCCCGTGTACAAGACAGAAGTTGCCCACCCTGCCAATAGTTTTTGGGACAGGTAAACTCTGCTCTGCTCTCATGTCCACTGCTTTCAATGTGTCTTTCAGTGGAGCTGCGCCATATCAACTGACTTGTAATGTGCTTGAGTCAAATGGCAACAGTTTAAACAATGACTTCCAGTGTGATAACTCGCTTTTTGTGTCCCCTAACAGTTGAGCGATGGTCTTTTAGCGTAGTTGGGCCTTATTTTTGTGTTTCAGTTCCATTGAGCACTGCCAGAAGAGACGATTTTTGAGAAAAATAAGTTACAGATTACTGACTGTTTATGCGCACACTGATACTCTTACCTTACTTGGGTGCTACTAATTGCTTGTTTGATTGTCCGTGTACGATAGGTGTTATACCGCAAATAAATTCAAATTTTAGTCTTTCAGTTGACGAATGCCAATTTTTCTTCCGCTATTTTATTGTTTGCTATTTGCTTCTTTGTATCGTTGGCTGCGGTGCGCCTGAGTCAAGTGAGGCATTAGAGTGAGGCAGTTTGAGTGTCAGTATAAAGAAGTGTTGTACGTATTGCAGAAGATGCCAAAGGCAGACGAGATACTGAGGAGGCAGGTGCATGTTCAAGCGCCGTTAGACGAGAAGCAACAGAAACTCCTCGATCAACTGGTCTGGTCGGTCTTGGTGTAAACCTATAGTTTAACCACTCAATTTGAATTCAATTATTTCAATCTCGAAACACGTAAACATATTGAGTAACCACACAAAGAACAGAAAGCAAAAAAGCACAATATAAGAAAGAGAGAGAGCACCAGGCAGAGCTCTTACGTGCCCGTCCAAGGTTGCAAGAAACGTTGAAAATTACAAAATGGCAAAAGAAAATCAGTGGTAATTTTGGCACAGAAACTGGATACATTAGGAACAGAGAAAACAGTTGAATTAAGAGAATTATTACACAGATTAATGACGCGATTTGAAAAGGAGTACATATTACAAATTTTTAAAAATATGCAAATCAGGAAACATGTGGTGGCCCAAACTCAGGTGCAGAGTAGCACTTGTATGGGCCTCTTTTGGCGTACTACACTTTAGGGCATAGCATTTTCCACAATTTATTTCAGGCTGGCCGAAAACTTTGAATGCGTTTTTCTCGTTTCATCTACATATTTATGGACTGAGGCATTTCTTCGTCTGAACCAGTGTTGTGCCTAGCTCAAATTTCTAAAACTCGGTAAGTAATCAGTAAGTAAATTCAGATTTTTTGAAATTCAGTAAGTACGAGTAAGTACTGGGTTTTTCAAAGAAAATCCGGTAAGTACTCGGTAAACAATTCAGTAAACTCTGTAAAACCTTCGAAATTCAGAAATATACAATCATAAGAAAAGTAGCGGGTCAATTGATTAGCCCTGAAAGGCAATACTTTTGGCCGGCGATGATTTCTCTGAAATCATGTTGGCCTCTCAAGCTGCTTAGGGGTGTTGTCATATAGGGGTCCCAGAATTGCGGCAGAATTCTGGTTAGAGGGGCCAGAATTCTGGCCCAGAATTCTGGCAGAGGCCAACCGTAATTCTGGTCACGTGACCCACGTCACGTGGCCAGAATTCTGGTCGGCAACTGCAATTCTGGTCTAATCCCCAGAATTCTGCCGCAATTCTGGGACCCCTATATGACAACACCCCTTACCTCAGGAGGGGTTGTGAACGTTCGCAACCAGTCTGAAATATTGGCTCAGCGCATGGTAGGCCGGCCGGCCGTTGAGTGGAGCACTCTTGCTCCTTTATTATGTATTCTTGCCACAAAGTACCTGTAGCGTTTTTACTGAGATGGGCATTCGTGCGTTGCTAGCCAGATATTTGGAGTAGAGATGCAAATGGTATAAAAAATACCAAATAGTGAATGGTATTATCTGAACCAAATACATAATACCAAATAGTTTTTAAAATAGGTCACAAGGAATGTGGACCAAACCAAAAGATGATCTCTCTGATTTCTTGACCGAATGTAAGCTTGACCGCTTGATTACAGGTTGGCAGAGCTTCTACAGTAAACAAACAATATGGATAGCAATCGTTGGAAGAAAAAAAGATCAGTGAACAAGAACGTCTTCATCTGTTCAGTGTGTGCGACGCCGCCCAAGTACAGACGACGGTGGTTGATGCAACGTCACATCTGCGAGGTGCATCTGCAGTGGAAGCCGTTCATGTGTGGCTTGTGTCCGAGCAATCAGACCTTCTACACGGAATGGGAGTTGTACAGCCATTTAAGACGTGCCCATCGCAATCAAAATCAACCTGGCAAACCGGTATGTCTTTTCTTGGCAAGTCGATACTGTACTGCTGTCTGTAGCCTCATAAAACAAGGGTAGGGGTTTGGTTGGGGTTGTCCAAAACAAAAATAGGCAGACTGCCGCATCCTAGGTTTTTGTCTAACCCTGTTTTTCTTAACTGTGCGGTATATATAAAGTAAGCCATACATGTAACAGGTCATCCGCCAAAGGAGGGGGTTGGGGGTCTGGCGTCGGCCGGGGAAGGTCTGAGCCCGAAAATTTGGGACGGGTTTGGCACTGAAAAACGCTCAAAAATGGCAATTTTTGGCTAAAAATCGTTAAAAATTGCTAATTTGGACTGAAATACAGCTAAAAAGTGCTGTTTAACGGGCGATTTTGGCAATTCTTGTCTTGTGTCTGAAATTGCAAAAAAATCGCAAAAAATTGCTCAAAAATTACTTGCGGGAAAATCGGAGGGGGCTCGGAAAAATCGTTTCCGGGGTCCCCATCCGAGGAGTCTGGCTTAAGTCGGGTGTCTGAGCCCAAATTCTAGGGAGGAGCGTTGGGCACTCAAAAACGCTTAAAATCGCAAAAATCGCTAATTTGTGCTCAAGTATAGCTAAAAAGCGGGCTAAAGTACTAGTATTGTACAGTAGATGCTCGCCGTCCTATTGCGTGTTATCTTTAATTCATGCACAGTGTTCATACATGTGCATGGTCGGCGGCTCAGGGAGGGACGGCCAGGTCTCCGTGCGTAGTTGCCTGGATACAGGTGCAAATTTTCGGTGGGAAATTCAAATTTTGGCGGGAAATTTGAATTTTTGCCCAAAATTTTGGCGGGAAATTTGAATTTTTCACCAAAATTTTAACTAAAAATTCGAAATTTTCGGTTCAAATTCAAAAGTTTGCGGCAAAAATCAAATTTTCAACAAAAAAATTGCCAAAAAACCACTTTTCTGATAGAAAAATTGCCAAAAAATCGAAATTTTCCAGGAAAATTCGAAAAAAATTCGGGCTTGGTGCGTAGTTGCCTGGAGGAAGGGTGCGTAGTTGCGTAGTTGCCAAAATTGATTTCTGTGGCTTAAAAACGCATCCGGAGGCTTTCTAGCAGCCTCTAGCAACGTTTGGTAGATTTTCATTTTCGTCCCCCCCTGTCCCCCCCTGGGCACCCCCCATGCACATGTATGACAGTGTTCGTGTTCTCAGGTGGCCTTCTTGCAAACCCACCAAGAGAACACGAATAAGTGGAATCAGCTATTGGAAGAGGCGCGGCTTCGTGGCAAGGAGAGCGTAACTAAATCACAGGTCCCTGCCGGCGATTTGCATCCAGACGGTGACCTGAATATCGTCAAGGCCGAATTGCAGGAGACCGATAGTCTTTCTAATTCAGACCAACAACAGGTAGCCGCTGAGGTCAGCCAAACTCCACAGACCGGCGATGTTGCGATGGTAGGTAGAGCCGGCGGTGGGTGTTGTGTTGTTGTCAGTGTCTTCTTCAGATAGAACCAGTCCGGCAGTGTTTGCTGTGCAGTCAGCCAGTGGCAAAGACAGGAGAGCAGAGACACGTCTGGTTCCATTTGCGTCTGCCGCGCTTCGTTTGTTCCAAATGTTCTACGCTGATAGCCGGAGACTTCGATCCCAGTCAGCCGCCGACGTGTTGCGCGCCAGTCAAGGATCGCTCTGGAAGCTTTCGCACTGTCATTGCCAAACTCACTCGCCTCTGCTTCAACCCGAACGCCACTGTGAGTCTTTGTATGTACGTCCTGGCAGCCACGTCAGTACGTACAAACGCGTTGTTTGTACTGATCTGTCTAGTACATTATTGGGTCCGACATAGGCTACCATTTCGGCTGAGGGGTGGCAAAATTTTCAAATCCTGAGGAGGGTAGGATGTGGGATTGAGGGGATGATAAGCCAAAAAGTCCGATTTTTTTACCAAAATCACTGTTTTACGGCTTATTTTTCGCCAATATAGGTTAAAATAAAAGCTATTCTGAGCTCAAGTACACCTATTCCAGGCCTACTTTTATCATAATTTTCTATACAAAATTCTTCCTAACAATTCCTGAGGAGGGTAGTGCCGGCTTGATGGGGTAGGTAGGTCAGAGCCTGAGGGGTCAAACGTACCTCGTCCCAATTTGTCCATATCTATATAGTGTGTGTACTGTACATCTCAATTGCACCATTTTAAATTCAAATTCTACTTGCAGGTGATCGTGAAGCGTGTGAAACGAACATTGAAACCCGGTTCATCTCAGAAACGCAAAAAAGTACGCACTACATAATCCTATACAGAATTCAATAACCAAATTGTTAAATTCCGTGAGGGGGTTGGGTCCCACCAAAAATCGGAGATGGTTTTGGTACTGTGCAAGAATGATGCGTTCAAAAATATCTAAACGTGAAATTTCAGGCCAAAAAACCGAAAATGACAATCTGTGCTAAAATGCAGCGAAAGGCAGCAAAATGTTGACAACTTTTTGTGGTAAAAAGAAAGTCGGCAATTTTACAGCGGTTCACCGACTGTTTTGGGGGAAGTCAGCCTACCCCTACCCCTCCAGGTTTATCCGACCCACTTATGTATGCTACGTGCCTGCGCGTAATACTGCTGGTGGGTTTCAGTTAGAGTGTCAGGTGTGCGGCGTATGGGTGTGCAGAGTTGACTCGCACGTCTGGTCCCACACGCAGCGACTGCCGTTCGCTTGTTCTGTGTGCGGCCAGAATTTCTCTGTCAACAGTGGAGGACATCTAAAGCGCGTTCACATCCCGCGCATGCACAACGGAGCTGGGGAGCTGATCGACAGCCGCCACCTTCACCGACGCTTCTACCTGCAATGGATGGCACGTGCCTTTCCCGACAGATCGGCCAGCCACTCGCCTAGGCGTCGGTTGACTCGCAACTCCACCGCAGCTGGAAAGAGAAGGCGATCAGAGACTCCGCTGCGACCGGTCACTCCTCTGAAACGGAAGAAACTGGTCGAAAGCGGTGCTGACCGTGCCGCAGGAGGTCGTGGCTGCCCCGGCTCTAGCAAGGTACGTAGTATGACTTATGCTTTACTACGTACTGTATCTAGCGTATGTATCGCAAAACCGGTCACTAAACCATACATGGGCCTGGGGTAAGGCGGTTTACCTCTCCCCTCGCCGGCCCATACCCCTCCCTGACCCCCCAGATGAGTTTTCGGGGGACCCCCCTCCCCCCGAGATCTCCAGACCCCCCTCAGGATTTTCCCGGCCCATGTATGCACTGAACAAAACGAGCGTGTCCCTGGGCCTGAGTCGGTCCACTGGCCTTGCCGGCCGGAGCCTTGCGCCGCAAAATTTTGCGAGCTTTTTTGGAACATTGGCAATTATTGAAGTTGTTTGGCGACTTTATTTTGAGAAATCGCCCTACCCCGACCTCTCTGACGCTCATCATACTACTACTCTATTTTTTTCCGGTTCATTTATGAACTTGAATTAACTTGCAGTATGTGAAAAGTCTGTAGTATCGTACATACTGAAATATTCGTATAAATACTCGGCAAACTCTGTTCAATACGTACGTACGTAAATGTGTAAACAGTACTAGGGTTTTTCTTCGGCAGTTATTTCGCTTGCGGAGACATCCCGTCATCCTAGTCCTGTAGCATCACATCTGCAGGGTTTTTGCGGGACCTGGCAAGTCAGGGAGTTATGGAAAAGTCAGGGAATTTGGTGTCTGGTCAGGGAAAAATTTGATAGCAACAGAAATATCTCGCCGCCAAATGGTCCTGTCACAACTTTACACAACACCCTTTTGAAGATCGGTCTTCTGACTTAAACACACTACTTAAACCGGAAATTTACTCTCTGAATACCGTTTAAATGCGTTTTACAAAGCCAATTACTTAAAAATTTTCTCAGATTGATTGCTGTTTCCTGACCCTGGCCTGGTTGGTCAGGGAATTTTGACTTTGGTCATCGAAAAGTCAAGGAATGGTCAGGGAATTTTGCTATAGAAAAGCCGCACGAACCCTGATCTGGTTTACGTCCGTTTGAAAGATTGCTCTTTTGTATTCTTGGCAGACACTGATTCATTAAAAACTCCTAATAAAGGGATTGGGTCGATCCCTAGGGTCAAAAGGTGGCTGGAGTTCTAGCAGAAATTAACCTGTTAAGGTGAGCTCGGAGAAGCGGCAGTGCTGTGAGTGTTGGAGATGGGTGAAGGCGAGGAGTGCCAAAAGTCATGCGCTGGTGCACTTGGATGATTTCGTGTTCCAGTGTTCCCATTGTCATCATGGCAGCAACCGTCGGTCGTCTCTGTTGCTTCACATCAGTCGCCAGTGCCCCAAAGCCAAGATCCAAGTGCAAACTCCCAGTGAGACCGTTGCGGCTCTGACCAAGCTCTGTTTCCAATAGGACCTTTCTGGTCATTTTTCCCGGCAAGTTGCATTTGTTTTTCGTTTCCTCTTTGTTCTGTTGTTGGCCAGTAGTACATGTAGAACGACATGAACGAATATGTTGTACTAATAGAATAGCGGTGTGCATGTAGCCTAAAAGCAGAGCGTATAAATCTGGCGGTCTAGTGTTAGCAGAAGTTCCTGATGCCGTAATGTTGATGTAACAGAAGCGTGTACTAACTGGTGTTCCAGGTTCCAGAAGCGATCTTAGTTCTACTGTAACTGTCCTAAACAATTGTCAGTTTGCCGCACGATTCTGCTCTGTTACTGTACGTATGTTGGCCAATTGGGTATGTATTGCGTGTCGTCTCTATTCCTTGTAAACTGATAAAAACAGAATACAGTAAGTCAGTAGACAGAGCAGAAGGTAAAGAAGAGATCAGAGAGTAAGCTGAATGATGTTCTGGCTTGAAATTCGTATCGAGCACTGTGGACAGTCAGGGGCTCGCGCTGTTCATGAAACCGGGGATGGACACATCCGCACACGCGGCTTAGGACAAGTGCAGCTACAGTAGGAGAACATTTTAAAACAATGCGGTACCGGACATTGGAGTCGCTAAATTTCTGATCCTTATACAAACACTGTCGTTCTTCTTCTGACCTTCATAGGCAGTGAGTTGAAAATTGGTTTAATTAGATTGTGGGCAGTCAGAACTAATGGCATAGAACAAACAAGTAGTAAAGTAATTTCAGTGTCATTATCCTAGGGACCTAGTCATCTGGTTTTGGTTTCTTTTCGCGTTTGCGCTTTGAGTCCCCCCTCTTTGAAGATCGTTTCCTTTTGCTTGATCTACTGGATGAGCGTTTGCTTTCGCGTTCACTCCTTAGCTCTTCCTTTTCCTTACGAGGGCGATCGTGTGTAGGAGAATTGTTCTGCACGTGGTGCGGTTGCGCATTAATCTGAATCAGTTGCTTGTGTAGATCGGCGAAAGAGGGTCTCGTCTTCGGGTCGACCTTGAAGCAGCGCTGCATCAGTAGTTCGACCGCCTTCGAGGCTTCAGCGGCTGCAGGCAGCTTCGGTGGCCGGCCGGACTGACTTCTAATCAGAACTTGGTTTATGTTGTCGTCGCCGAACGGTTGCTGGCCTTCGGTGAACACCTCCCACATCATCGCTCCGAAACTCCAGACGTCCGACTCTGCCGACGGCTCTGTTTGCAGTCGCCAAATTAGCTGAGGAGACATCCACTTTTTATACTGCACTTCGCCCATTGCCTCCACCGACAGTGTGTCCCAGTAGTCCGACACCTTGACAGACTTGAAATCATCGATGAAACAGTTTCGCGCACACAGTCTGCCATGGGCGATTCCCTTGCTGCTCAGGTACCGCATAGCGTCAGCCACTTGACTGCAGAATCTGCAAACAGTCTGCTCTCACTAAAACACCGATCGTTTGTGTGACTGACCGTATTTTATGTCTCTGGCGTATGCTGCCCTTGTGGTCTTGCAAGTACTGTAGCAGAGATCCCTTTGGGCAAAACTCCATCACAATTGATTGTTGACTACTGTCGGCGATTGCGCCATAAAACCTAACGATGCGCCAGTGGTAGAAATGCGTGAACTTGAGCGTCCCTGTCATTTTGGGCCAGTCTTTGGGGTATAGGCGAACGGCCACAGTAATACGAGCTTTGGTTGACTTGTCCAGAACTAAATGAGCTTCAGAAACTGACCCACGACTTGCCACCTCACTGATTTTGCGCGTGGTCGTCACTTGGCTGATGGACAGACGAACGGGCTGAAGAATAGGCGCGCCCAGCTTGGGCATGTTGGCTGTGATTGGATGAGTGCTGTAATACTGAATGAGTTCGGCGAAGTCTTTGAATTTGGGCGTCTGTGGGGGGCCGTAGAGAGAAAGGCTGTTAGTGGAGAGCAGGGTGAGAAAGTGGTGCACGTCGTTCTTCCAGCGCACCGATAAGACCAGTCGACTGCCTCCCTTGATGGCAGTGCTGCGCACCAGCCATTGCGTCTGACTGGGAAGAGCAGAGGCTGTGGCTTGTCTGGAGAGAGGGCCGAAGTAGAAGTTGTCCTTTGTCGGTCAGTTGCAGTTGTGTCAGTACCTCGTTAGTGGGCTCTTCGCCCGTCGACGCCTCGCATACTACTACCTCTCCTTCTTCTTCGCTCAACGATTGTGTATTTGCGCTACTTGGTGATTGCGATCTCTGCCGTTGATTGGCCATCTCATATAAACCAGTAACAAAACAACGATGATGCGCTAGTATATCACACAATACGCACTGCAGCCACACACGCAAAATATAAATTCAATAGTACTGTACGTTAGGATTGTTTGTTCTTCATTATGAACAAAAAAATTTTTGTAGACTGACTTGAAATCGCAAAACACCCACCCCATACCACCAAAATTTTCTGTTTTATATTTAATTTTGTTTTGCATTTGTTTTGCATCTTTTAAGCAAGTACTAGCTCCCCCTGCATAAGTTGCAGAAGTTATAACATTTTTCAAGAAAAAATCAAGCGGCAATTTCCCTAAATTTCGTAGTTTTTCGAGAATTTCTCGCAAACCAGCTTTTCTGGAAGCGTGGTATGCAGCGCCAGAAAGGCAAGTGTTAGGGCTATCCAACCGTTTGCAAACCAATTCTGTATCTATCCCTTACTATCAGAAGCTATTCCATTTGGAGTAGTATCCACATAGAATCATGCTTTTCAAACCGTGATTGTGCACATATTCCCACCCAATCACCCAAAAAAATTTGGAACTCTTCACGAATTTGCGTGTCATCCTTGAGCAGGGGCCATGCTAATCTTCTCTGTATCGTTCCAATTTTAGTATATGTCCATGGAATGGGAATTATTAAATGAAAGTGCAAAAAAGTGACTGGCCAGTCACATGTCAATCCACGCGTTTTTTGTCAGACGATGCGTTGTGCCGCATGCAACGCGTGATTTGCCAGTTACAGTTCATCACGCTTTTTTGAAAATTTCAGGGAATGCAAAAACATTCACTGCGTGACTAGCATTTTTCAACCACGCTTTGAATGCGTTGATATGCAAGCATTTCCCACCAATTTTCGTGATTGCATGTCCCTATGGCCAGGCACGCAAAAAAATTCTGCATCTAAGAGCTAGAGAAACGAGTGAGTGGTGATCATTTCTTCGAGTAAACGTCCAAAAATTGTCCAATGAGTGGCTACTTACCCAACTTTAAGGAATTGTAGCTCCGGTTCTAGGGGTCACTGATGTTCGTCGAATATGCACCGTTGGTGTTTATTTGACATCTATTTTAACATAATTTACCAGCCAGATCCGCGAAAAAAGTTGCTTGAACATCCAAGTTGACTTTGTCACAAAATGCATGTTAAAGGTTTATGAGAAAGCTCAGTATGTTTTTTCTACTGCGGAATTTTTATCAGAATCAAAGCGCTTCCTGTGTAGTTGGGTGCTGCTTGTACTCCAAAAATTCGTTGGCACGGCATTCAAACAGCTTCCTCTACAAACAGCAATCAAAACATTTATACCTTGATGACTGAATCGGAAGACAAGTAAGGCAAGCAAGTAAGGTTTTTACAGATCAACTTTTGTGGCCGAGAACTGAATCACGTTGGTAACATCGGCAATGGATCGGGAAGCAGTTGCCGTGGCGTTCAGCTTGATTTTGGCTAAGACTATGTCGGCCAACACTGACACGTCCGGCAGTTTTGCACTAAGCAACGGCAACGGTTGAACGGTGCCTTTCTGCATACACATGTCTCTCAGCTGTCCAAAGACCTGGGCCATTGTCTCTCTCACTAATTCATCTGTCACGTGCTAAACACACTAACCTATGTACCACTGCAGACACCTTCTTGCTCACCGTCTGCTGCGGCACAAAAGCTAGTTCCAGAGAAAGTAGGGACGGTTGCTCGGCCACTACGGTCAGTTGGTTGTGGTCGGACAAGGCGGCGCCACAGTTGTGCTGGCTGCTCACGCGACACGGCAGTACGATTTGCTCTTCCACTCTCTGCTCACTGGATACCACTGCCGCTTTTATATGCAAATGAGCTTTCTCCAGCACCTGCACGTGTTCAGTCAGAAAAATGGTCACATCTACAGTTGAATGGGGAGCGAGCCGTCCTCTGGCGTTGTGCGCAGTCAAACCCGTCTTGGTGTCGCTCTTGAGTCGGTAGTTGAGGGTCTGCTCTCCCCGATTGCTCACTTGCAACCTGCTCTTCAGCTTGCTGCTGTTCAAAGCCAAACACCGACCGAAGACAACTTCAGCTGGAGCCACTTGCAGACCACAGGCCAGTGACGCACCCTCACGCATCGCACACACAAATTTATTTATACACTGTAGACTGTCACCTGTACGAAATCTTTATGATTTTGTAGCTATACGTGCACTAATGTAGACATTTATACCATGTGCGTACAGTAAGTAGGAACGTTCGGGAGAGGGACCGAAATTCGGCCGCCCTCCCGAAATTTCGTTGCAGTTGCAGCGTATGGCATGGCAACGGCGTATCTAGGATTTTGCAAAGGATGGGCTGCAAAATTTTGAAGTTGACTGATTAGACAGGAGCCCACACAAACAGGGTAAGAAAATTATGAAAAATTAGCCTTCAAAAACGAGTCAAGGGCATTCTGATCCGATCCGATCCTATGTGCGGGGGCCTTGCGGCCTACGACCAGACCTATGTGGTCCATTTTGCGACCCCCGTGGTTCGTCATCTCGGACGTTTCCCTTCCATCACTGCCAACCACTCTAGCCATGCTGTTGGGCACCAGGTACTAAGAGAATGCCTGGCGCGTTGACGTCATGGTGATGTCGGCTTCCAACGTCAACCCAACTGATACCAAATTGAATGAAAGGTGAACCAGTAAGGCATGTGCAATGGCGTAGTTGGGAATCGAACCCAGCACCTTTGGATTTATCAAACCTAGCACTGAAATCTGATGGATTTTCACCCACCGTCGTTGAAAACCCAACTGCACCTATGTAGTGCTCATGAAGTTGCGGGAACATCGGTAAAGACCAACGATAGATCTCATTTCACAAAAAGAGAATTCACAACGCTGCTACTGTAGTTCTGCGTGGTCACCGGAAATAAGATCTTCATTTAGTTGTTTACATAAAAATCGAACGGAAGAATACAAGACAACACGGGTTATCATAGACAAAGCTGCGAGCTAGCTTTACGATCTTCTCACAATAGAGCGAAATCAAAATACAGCGATTATCAGTTTGGCGGCGGGTGACGGTATCGATGTGGATAGGGCGGCGGCTGTTCTACTGCTATCTGAGGCAGATGTTGCGGTGGGGCAGGCAGCGGGGCAAGAAGACGGTAGGCAGGTCTTGGCACGGGAACGAACGGTGCAGCCATCGGATTCAGCACCGGTCTAAACTGCATCGCTTGTGGCTGAGTTTGTTTGGCCGGCTGCGGACTGGACATCGACACAATTTGCAATTCTGAAACCACGTCAGATGCCAAAACAGTTGCTTATGTATGTATGTATGTATGTATTTGAGGCTCCACTACAGAGATACAATACGTTTGCTCACTTTACTATTGCCAAGAATGCATAGAGTAGCAAGAATGTGCCACTCAGCGGCCGGCCGAGTGTCGATGCGCTCCACCATAATTTTCTCGACCCCTATACATGTAACAGGTTATCCGCCGAAGGGGCAGGGGGGTTGGGGGTCTGGCACCAAATTTTGGAAGGGAGTTAGACACTAAAAAACGCTCAAAAATCGAAAAAATCGCTATTTTTGGCTAAAATTCGTCAAAAATCGCTAATTTAGGCTGAAATACAGCTAAAAGTACTGTTTTACAGGCCATTTTGGCAATTTTTCTGTCTGAAATTGCAAAAAAATCGCAAAAATTTGCTCTGAAAAATCGCAGGTGGTTGATAAAATCCTCTCGGAAGGGGGGGTTCCATCTGGGGGTCTGGTCTAAGTCTGGTGGGGGACAGACCCCTTTTACATGTGTTCCTCCGGTAATTGCGCATGCGCTTTATTGCAGCGCAACCTGATTTCTGAGCAAGGAAGCATGATGTCAACAAAATTTTTGCTGATTTTCTACAACGGGAATTCATTCCATATTTTGTCTAAGATCTTCAATGATCACAATAACTAAAAGGAGTGTCCAATTGCAAGGCAAGATTGCAAAATATCTGTGAAATGCACCAGGCAACGGCCGGCCGCTGAGTGGCACATTCTTACTACTCTTTTATGCATTCTTCCTATTACGCACGTACGTACTGAAGGAAATCCCAGTTTTACGCTGCAGAGTTCACACAAAAACGGTGGCCAGAAAATGCCAAGGGCAATACCCTAACTACCATTGCCTATATGTATTTGCACACCAAAAAAGTCCGTTCTAAAATGAAACCGAAAGCAGGCGGTTTTGTGCGCGGATAAAGCTTTAAGAGGCGTAAAGCAAAGCTAAACACTTACTAGACGTAGATGGCAATTGCTGGTTGGCCTGCTCTTGAATCATTCTCAGTCTGGCTCGGTCTAACTTGTCGGCATCCTCCCACAGCGAGCACTTGGTACATACAACGCACTTTTTGCCTGGGTCTCTCGCATGCCTGAAACGCACACCCTTCAAATTGCCCCTTGCCTCTATCAACTGTGCGGTCCAACCAAATAGTACTACGAGCGTTTAGTACTTACTAGAGTGCGAACAATACCTAGAAAACCCAATACCCCAATACAGAATACCAAACTGCCCAAACAGGGCGAGAAAATTTTGAAACATTAGTCTTTCAGAAAGCATTTAGAAGCCATTTTGGGCGTAAAATTAGCAGAAATTATCAGTTTTGGTACTTAACATTTCGTAATTCAGTCGTGTTTCTTACTTCCAGCAAATTTTTTCCTACAATGTACATGTAACTCTCCCGGAAATTGTGTGCACCACCACAATAGCCATGCGTACGCAGGGATGTGAGGTGGGAAAAAAACACCGGAAAAAAACTGTTTTTTTCCGGAAAAAAACCGGTTTTTTTCCTAAGGGTCGGAAAAAAACATAAATCGCGGAAAAAAACTCAAGCTAAAAATAGCTAATTTACGTCATTTTTCGTTTAAAAAACGGACTTTTGCTATGTATAATAGGCCATACTGACTCAAAACTGTTAGAAAAACAATAAAAAAGACCAAATTTGGCATGAAAAAACAAAAATGCAAACTGCTGTAAGAAAATTTGCATATAGCGTTGTTTATGGAACCTGTCAGGCACTGTTTCATGCCTGTTTCGTGATTTATATCAATGTAACACGTGTATTTCTGGTCTAACAAGACTGAGGAAGGCGCTAGAAAGCGTTAGGAATCATAAAACCAGCCTAGGATACTCAGAACTTGGGCTGGAGTTTTTTTCCGCGATTTAGGAAAAAAACCGGAAAAAAACCGGAAAAAAACTGGAAAAAAACAGACCGAGGTTTTTTTCGGAAAAATATACAACCCTGTGCGTACGGTACTGGTACATTATGGTGACATTAGAAATGTCACCACTTCTATTCTAGATAAGAACAGAGAAATTAATTACTGGTGTAGCGCTTAGAAAAGCGTACACTTTAGGAAATTCTACTAACGTTTAGTTGATTAGGCCGTCCATAAACGACGTCGTTCCAGAGGGTGGTCGGCTGAAATGCGACGATAGACGACACACCAGGAGACGGAGGGGTTAGCAAAAAATCTCAGACGACGTCTCTTTTTTCGGAATTTTAGGGAACTTTGATTGTATTATTTTCAATTTAATTATGTTCTGTCAAATTTTTCTACATACAGAAAAGCTTCCCAGAGTGGTTGTAGCGATCTATTCAGTTGATTGTACAGTATGGTAACAAGAAAACATGACAGTACTGTATGTGCTGCACTTTTATCGAGGCGGGGTAAACCGAAAATAACGTCGCCTTAAGGGAGGAGGTCCCCAAGAAACGACGCCAGGCGATTTTGGGGGAAAGGGGCCCCGAAAAATCGGGATTTTGGATGGATGGCTCCTTAACGCGATAACAGCTTCCTAAACCGAATCATCGATCAACCTTTTCTATTTTTTCAGATCAATTTTTCAGGTCAACATCGATTTTTCTCTATTTTTACCTGTCCCAATTAGTATTGGGTATTGTAGTGTAGTGAGGTGTCAAAACCGTTTCTCAAATCTGGCTGATTATGAAGAGGTGGAGCCCCTTTCGGCTACTATACGAGATGGCCTTACTGAGCTGACTGAAGAGCTGTGCCCACCAGTGGTTCGCAAAAAGAATAATCGGATTTCTGCTCAAACCCTTGACCTGGTGGAACAGAAACGCGCTGCTCGTGCTGCCAAAGACACACGGCTCTCTAATCGACTCAACAGAGACATTAAGGAGCAGCTGACAGCAGATGAAGAGAGATGGTGGGCTACCTTTGCTCTGGATTTAGAACAAGCTGCGGCCAGAGGAAACATGCGTGACCTTTTTCAAGCTGTGAAGAAGATATCTGGTACGCGCACACAACTCCCACGCATGCTCCTAGCAGAGGACGGCAATCCAGTCACTACTCAGGCTGACCAGATAAAGACTTGGGCAAACCACTTTCAAACTCTACTCAATAGAGAGCCGCCCCCCCTCCCTGGACCGTAATTTATTTAGTGTTCCTGATCCTGGGGATGATCAATCTGTCAATGTAACTCCCCCTTCTCAACAGGAGATCTGTTTTGCTCTGAAGAAGTTAAAGAGGCACAAAGCGGCTGGTCCAGATTGCCTGTTCTCAGAAGTTGTCAAGGCCGGTGGGCCTCCTCTGGTTTTTATTCTGCACAAGCTGTTTACTCTGATATGGCAAGTAGAGTCGGTGCCAAAGGACTGGCGAGATGCAATTATCATTCCAATTCATAAGAAGTCAGACAGAAGGAAGTGCAAGAACTATCGAGGAATTAGTCTTCTTTCGGTCATTGGCAAAGTGTTCCTCAGCGTAGTGCAAAAGCGTCTGTCTGTGAAGTACGAGAAGGAGCTAAGAGAAAATCAAGCCGGTTTTCGGCCAGGTCGTGGTTGCATCGACCAAATTTACACACTCAGGCAAGCCATAGAGATGAGGCTCAGACATGGCAAACCAACGTACTTCATATTTGTTGATTTTGCTGCTGCTTTTGACAGTGTACACCGCGATTCTCTGTGGAAGATCATGAGATCCATCGGTATTCCTACAAAGCTGGTCAATATCATCAGGGATCTTTACAATGGCAGTACGAATCGAGTCAGGGTGGACAAGGAGCTCTCTGAAGAATTTCAAGTTGCTACTGGAGTCAGGCAAGGCTGTGTTCTCTCTCCCAGTCTTTTCAACCTTGTTATTGATTGGCTCCTGAGGACTGTCATGACACCACAGGATGAAGTGATGATTGGCAACAATGTACAACTGTCTGACTTAGAATACGCAGATGACATCGTTCTCCTAGCAAATTCAAGTCTTTCTGCTCAAGCTCTGGTGAACCGTCTCAATCTGGCAGCAGAGAAGTTGGGGCTTAGAATAAATGTGGGAAAGACTAAGTGCTTGTCACTCACTGACGACCCCCTGTTGCAAGTTAACGGCACACCAATTGAGAACATCATGCTTTTTGATTACTTGGGTTCACGAGTGGCTGGAGATGTCTCTGTGTCAACCAACGAGATTGACTCTAGGCTGGGGAAAGCAGCTGCTATTTTTGCGCTGTTGAAGAAAAACTCTGGTCACGCCAAGATATCTCCATCAAGACGAAAATGAGAGTGTTCAAGGCAGTGGTGGTTCCTACATTGCTCTATGGAGCGGAAACTTGGACCATTTTGGAGGCCAACCTGGGAAAGTTGGAAGTCTTCCAAATGAACTGTCTTCGCTCAATACTGAACGTCACACTTCTCGAACCTCTGGGAAACTCTGCCATCAGAGCCCGTTGCAATAATCAGCTACTATCTCAGAGCTGATTCAAAAAGCCCGCGACCGTTGGTTTGGCCGCATGTGTCGCATGCCACGCAGCCGCCTAGTTTCTCTTCTGATATTCAACACCCGTCCCCCGGACTGGAGGTGCGTGCCCAATGCCTTAAAGAAGACCTGGCTCAAACAGATACAGGGAGACTTCGCTTTTCTGAAGACGGAGTATGGGGCTGCCAATTGGTCCCGCTCCTGGCAGACCATCCTAAACAACCTAGCAGAAGATCGTCGACAGTGGAAAGAACTCTGTCAGAGGTCTTTGGAGACGCATCAGGGCCGGCAATAGCGACAATCGCTGATCAAGCCGTCACAAGGCAAGGCAAGGCAATTGGGTATTGGGGGTAAAAACCCCAATACCCAATACCTGGAAAACACCCCAATACACCCAATACCCAATACCAGTTCGCACTCTAGTACTTACCCACAGAAATGTGCATAATCTATGTTAGGCTGCCGACACAAGTAACACATGGTTGCACGACAACGGGCACAGGTCAGTTTGTTGCAGCCGCCTTCCTTGCTCAGTGGCAACTTGCAACTGTGACAGTAGCGGATCACTTCAGTGGCCATCTGTTCTTCGCTGCAACTGACTCAGTTACCTACATCAACTATCCGCCGATGACGGGAGGGAGTTGGGGTCTGAGCCCAAATGTTAGGGGACGAGGTTGGGTATGAAGAACCACGCTTAAAAATCGCAATTTTACAGGCGATTTTAGCGTCAGAAATTCGGAAAAACAGTAAAATTTGCTGAAAAATAACGCCAGAAAAGTGGAGGCGGTCGGAAAACATCGTCTCGGGGGGAGTCGCGTGGGGGCAGATCCCCTAGACCAGACCACCCTGTTATATGTATGCACCAAACAACGCGTATCTATTGTACAGCTTCGCACGTCACCATGTTCTACTACCCAAGCAAAACAAAAAACTGTTGTCAGGAAAGTCGGAACTTGGAAAGGTTGACGGCGGGTTTACGTTTTATACTCAATGTAGGTTCAGTGTATTACCCTTTCTAGCGTTAAAAATGAAAAAATGTAGCAGCTAAAACGGATTTCCAGGCTTTTGTCGATCATTGTAATTTTCTGGCCGAAATCCCCTGTACCCAGTCCAAGATGACAAAACCCCTGCAGTTTCCCTGGACAATGGACTGTACCGTAGTGTTAATGGCGTTATAATGGAATGCAGTGGTAGAGTTGCAGCAAGTTCACTCACAATTCTCTCCGTTTGGCGTGTTGGTCATTTTGATCGAGCAGACTGCACTGGACACCCATGTGTTTGGTGTCCCAATCCCGTCTACAGAGGCGACAGATCTGTGCCAGACACCGAGCACATTTGAACACCTTGTCCTGCTCTTTAGGAACTTCCATTATAGCCGCGTAATTGCAGTAATGGCACCTTGGAAAGAATCACAATCAACAGCAAGCACAACCCTTAGGAAAGCGAAAGACACTAAACAGTAGATTACGTATGTACATACTGAAAGATACAGTATGTGCATTTAACCCACTCGTATAGTCTGTATATTCATGGTTCTAACAAGCAAACTTTCTTCAATACGCTACCTTTCCACGTTTTCAGTTCGCACGGCCAACAGTGCCTCTTCGTCTCTGCGTTCCTCCAGTTTCTTTAAATCATCTTTGCTTAGATGATGACGCAGAAAACCTAAATTAGTCAGCTCAACAAATCCACTGTCAAAACTGCAAATTTTAGGCAATCCCTCAGCCCCCTTTTGCCCACATCTGACTGATCGGTTTATCGGCCCTTAGGGGCCGTCCATAAACGACGTCGTTCCAGAGGGGGGAGGGGGGGTCGGCTGAAATGCGACGATAGACGACGCACCAGGAGGGGAGGGGGTTAGCAGAAAACGACGTCGCTTTTTTCGGAATTTTAGGGAACTTTGAATGAATCATTTTCGATTTAGGTACATTCTACCAAAGATTTCTACATTCAGAAAAGCTTCCCAGAGTGGCTGAAGGGATCTATTCAATTCATTGCACAGTATGGCAACAAGAAAATATGACAGTACTGCACGTACTGCATTTTTATCCGGGGGGGGGGGGGTAGAGTGCGAACTGGTATTGGGTATTGGGTGTATTGGGGTGTTTTCCAGGTATTGGGTATTGGGTATTGGGTATTGGGGTTTTTACCCCCCCAATACCCAATACTAAATTGGACAATTAAAAATAGAGAAAAATCGATGTTGACCTGAAAAACCGATCTGAAAAAATCGAAAAAGTTGATCGATGATTCGGTTTAGTAAGCTGGTTTCGCGTTAAGGAGCCGTCCATAAACGATGTTGTTCCAAAATCCCGATTTTTCGGAGCCCCCTCCCCGCAAAATCGCCTTGCGTCGTTTCTAGGGGACCCTTCCCCTAAGATGACGTCGTTTTCGGTTTACCTCCCTCTGACAACAGTGCAGTACATACAGAACTGTCATGTTTTCTTGTTAGCATACTGCGTAATCAATTGAATCCCTACAACCACTCTGGGAAGCTTTTCTGCATTGTAGAAACCTCTGACAGAATCCGATCCGATGTGCGGGGGGGGGCTTTTACAGCCCTACGCTCAGACCTTGCGATCCATTGCGCAACCCCCGTGTTTCGTCATCTCGGACGTTTCCCTTCTATCACTGCCAAGCCACTCTAGCCATGCTGTTGGGCGCCAGGTTACTAAGAGAGCGCCTGGCGCATTGACGTCATAGTGCTGACAGCGTCCACTGCCCGGCCGAAGAGGACTAAACCGGTCCCTGTGTCGTCTCAGCCAGCACTTGACGTCATTGCTCTTTCTCCAAGTTGGCATGCTGTAGGAGCGGCTTCGGTGCTATGGCAGATCCAGTTGGTTCCCATTTTACCTACTCGCTGTAACCAGCTTTCGGTGGCCTGGGTGGAGCGTTGTGCCGACGACCAACTCTTTGCAGCAAGAAACTTGCCACGCCGAGAGGATGAACCACTACAACCACTAGGGATGCAGCGGCCGCCGTGACTCAGAGGCAGCGAGCTACCCACTGAGCCACTGACGCGGCTAATCCTCTGACAGAATGTACTTAAATTGAAAATTATTCAATTAAAGTTCTCTAAAATTCCGAAAAAAGCGACATCGTTTTTTGCCAACCCTACCCCCTCCTGGTGTGTCGTCTATCGTCGCATTTCGATCGACCCCCTCCCCCTCTGGAATGTCGTCGTTTATGGACGGTCTATCAACTAAACGTTAGTAGAATTTCCTAAAGTGTACACGTTTCTAAGCGCTACACCAGTAATTCATTTCTCTGTTCTTATCTAAAATAAAAATGGTGACATTTCTAGTGCCACCATAATGTACCAGTATCGTACCCATGGCTATTGCGGTGGTGCACACAATTTCCGGCTGAGCTAGGAAAAAAAATCACCGAAAGTAAGAAACAGGACTGAATTACGAAGTATTAAGTACCAAAACTGTCAATTTCTGATATTTTTACGCCTAAAACGGCTTCTAAATGTTTTCTGAAAGGCTAATTTTTCAAAATTTTCTCGCCCTGCTTGGGAAGCGGCCCAACCAGACTCTTAAAAATTTTAATTGCAGTGCCAAAAATCTTGTGTACACAACTAGAATGTACCTATCCACTGAAATGAATTTGTTTGGCCCAGCTACGCAAGTATTGGGTATTGGGTATTGGGGTATTGGGGGTCTCAGGTATTGGTATTGGGTATTGGGGTATTGGGTTTTTTAGGTATTGTTCGCACTCTAGGGGGGGTAAACGGAAAACGACGTCGTCTAGGGGGGAGGGGGTCCCCAGAAACGACGCAAGACGATTTTGGGGGGAGGGGGGTCTGAAAAATCGGGATTTTGAAATGACGTCGTTTATGGACGGCCCCTTAGTGCGAATTTTTCCCTATGGGAGGGATGGGGGTATGGTCGGCCGAGGGTATTGACCGGCGAGGGGCAGGGGTAACCCCAAACTCCCCCGGCCTATGTACTGTATGTCGGCCGGTCTCTTACGAATGTCGAACTCTCCGTCGCAGTCAGCTTCCATGCAGTGCACCGAACCCTTGGCTTGTGCGTAGATGGTCTCTCGGACGTGTCCCAGTACACAGTGCGTGCAGAAGATGTGGCCAGCAGTGCAGGAACCGGACTCGGCTACCAGAGCCTCCTCCATGCAAATGGCGCACTCGAACGCGTCACCGGCACTCGCTCGCACTGACATCCAGCGGCTGGCACCGGTCGTGTCTGCCATCTTGGCGCCACTCAGCTGAGCGCTAAGTCAGGTGGGCAAGTGGTCGGGCAGCGGCCGGTCGACACGAGCTCGTTTTATTATACTCAACCGCAATACGCGTGGAGAGCCGGCGTTGCCTGAAAAGCGAACACAAGTATAAGTCTGCTCTGCTTTGTAGCCAGAAGAATTGGGCAGAAATTAACGCAACACCTAAACAGTGAAAACAAGACAAGACCGAGTCAAACAATGAGGAGCAAGTGAAGTAGCAGCTTGTGTGCGTGAAACGTCAAACATTTCTTGACTTAGTCTACCGGTAGCCAAACAAGTATTAGCAATTTTTTACGATTTTTAGCCGAAAAATTGCGATTTTTGGGCGTTTTTAGTGCCCATCCCCCTCCCAAAAATTGAGCTCAGGCCGGCGCCAGACCCTCAACCCTCCCGAAAGTCGAAAGGAGGACCTTCGGGGGATGACCTGTTACATGTATGAGATCGACTTAGATATACCGTTTTTTACAAAATCGATATTTTAAGGCATGAGGAATTCCCGCTTTTACGGTCGTTTCTGCCATCAAACTACATGCATGTATGTATAGGATTACTCGAACAATTTGAGTAGACTACCCTGATTTTCAGTTTTCTGCCCGCAGAACCAGCAGGACTTGGAATTTTCACGCCAAACTTACACAAAAGATACCTCAGTTATCTTGTTCATATATCCTGAAAGTTTAAGCCAAATCAATGAAGAAATGACCGAGAACGAGCCGTTTGAGCAATCGCCGATAAAGCGGGTCAACAGTTTTTTGTTTAATTCGCACATAAATATAGACTTGGAAAACGAAAACCGATGAGATTTTCTACCCCGTCTGGCAGATTATATCTCCTCAGAAATTTATTAGCAGAACTTTGTATAGAAAACCGTCATAAAGAACGGCTTAAACTATACTGTACGTAAAACAAACTATGTTTAAGATTTCAAAATTCCACCCTCTCTAAACGAAATGCTGGCACCATGTCTGAATACACTGTATGACATAATGGCATGTGTTTGTTGTGGCACCGGTACCGGATTCCTTACCAAATGCCAGACGGTCAAACTAAACCAAACTCACGATCAGCGTTTGCGATCCGCACAAAAGCGTTTCCAGTTCTATCTTTGCTTGGAAGCTGGAAATCGTCCATAACTTCTTTAATGGCATTTGCGGCTCGCAGAAAATTGTAGTCGAACTCTTTTAACACAGACTTTATGCACAATATGGCCAGCTGAAAATAGACACCATACCATTCACAGTTGTGCATGCAAAACTGAAAATACTGCAGTACTCTGGGGTACTTGTTGGCCAGCAGATTAATCATCCAGTCAGCTTCCTCTGTTCCTGCTATGGCGCACTGCTCTAAAGGATCGCCGCCACGGTCGACACACTATAAAACAGAGACCAGCGTCTCGATTGGGCCACTCAGTCACGCTCTCGGGAATTTTGGTAGTACAGAATTTTGTACACAAATCGTTTTTGGCTTTACCATTGCCCATACATGTAACAGCTCCGGGCCGACCTGGGGGGAGGGGGTAGGGGGAGTTTCCTCAGGTGGGGGGTCGAGGGGGGTTTCGCCCAGAGGGGGCCCCAATTTCAAAAACCTCCAAAACGCCTGGAAATACGTTTTTTTTCAGCATGGACGCTAAAAATCACTATTTTAAGCTGCCAAATAGCGTTTTAGAGCTAAAAACAAGCAAAAAAATGACAAAAAGGGTTTACAAAAACACCGATTTCTCTTAAATATCAGCAGTGGAAACGCCAAATTCGGTTTCCAAACGCTTTTCAAGCGAATTTTAGGCAAAAAATTAGTCATTTCTGAGTCAGTTTGTTAGTACTGGAGCCACTACTAGTACTTGTATTTTTGGGTCGGGAGGGGGTCCGTTAACCTCTCTCGGGGGTGAGGTGTTTTGGCCTTTTCAGATAGGGAGTAACCCCCAAACCCCCTAGTACATGTATGCCATCGCCTCAACTCCTAAGACTTAAGTTACGTGCCACAATATTATGTTCACTACGTACTTCGAGTCGTCCAGGCGGTTTGACCAGTCTCGAACCCACAAACAACAAATTTAGAGCAATTACTTTGTGTTGTTTATTGAGCACACTAACCTAGAAATACCATTAAAACGGAAATTTTTAGCAAAAACAGAGTTTTCGGAAGTTATATCGATTTTCTAACTTTTTGATTTCCAACATTGTTTATCCTGCCTATCCCCGATAATCGAACTCTCAGACTGTATTGGGAATGTCATCAAAACACGCAGAAAATCTGCGGTGTCATAGCGGACTATTACACGGCCATTTTCACAGACAAAACAAAGAAAATAGCTGTTACCAAGCAAACTTTGGGTGCCCTCACTGATACCAAGTGATTGTTGGCATACATGGGCCGGGGGGGTAAGGGGGTATGCCCCTCCCCCTCGGCCGGCCATACCCCCCCCTCCCCACATACCCGCCTCCCTCCGGATCCTCAATTTTCGCTTATTTAATGCAAAATAGGCGTTTTTTGGCCTTTTTTCGCCCCCCACCCCCCGAGGTCTCCAACCCCCTGCCCCCCTCCGGATTTCCATAGCAAATGCTAAGCCAACCTTTCCTGAATACGCCTCAGTAATTTCTAACTCTGAGAGCTTAGCAATAGCAATGGTATTACCAAGCAAATTCTGTTATTGCCAAGCTGTTACCGTTTCGTAAATACGACCTCTGGCTTACTTAAGACTGTTCTGTTACAGTACGTGACTCAGTGGAGTGGTTCGCTCAATTCAATGCGTATTACTAACATAATAAATGAAAGTTGAAGAAACAAGAAACACATACCGGAAAAGCGCTTTCGTTGTGAGAAGAAGAATGATGGCAGTTGAGCGAGGACAATCTGCGACGCACACTGACAGTCGGAACGCGAAATCGTTGAGGGTCGAGCATCACCTCGACAATGGCCTGCTCATTCGTTCCCTCCAGCACACGCGCTTTGATCCAATCAGACTGTACAGTCGGGAACATCTCTATCTGCAGACACAGAATACAGTGGTTGAACAGCAAAGCAAACCATCTAACCGGTTACCAACTGGTCGACTAGAGCACGTTTCTGTTCGTTCCAGTGGTGAACAGCCTGACCGCCTGCCGCTTCGTTCTGCATTATCGGAGCCACTATAACTACTGTGATGCATTGGCTGGTGGTACCGATTTTATATACAGTATACATTGTAGATAACAAATGTTCCATTGGTTTTTCGACCTTAACTAAACAACTGACTACATATTGTGCAAGTTTGTTGCGTGAATTCCAACTGGTGGTGGTTTTATGGCCCAAAAAAACTAAGAATCAGGGTGGTCCACGGAAATTCCAATTTTTCAGGCAATTCAAAGAGAATTTACGACTTTCAACTTGTAGAAATGATAGGTGTTGCCATTAAGCATAACATACTACAGTCAGGCAACTCTGCAGTACAAAGGGCACTAAAATTGGGGAATTTAAAAAACATAGCTAAAGATCATGGCATGGCATAAAACACAGATTTTAGCAGTAAGTTTGGTAAATAAATTAACCTGATATTTAAACTCTGTTCCACATCATAGGAACCTTCCTCATGGTGTTTTTCGGAACTAATAAAAATATTCAGAATCGTTGTTTCACTGGCTATCCAAAGAAAAGTCACATTTAGCCATGTTTTTGAAATTCCCCAATGTTAGTGCCCTTTAAACAACAGGGCTGTCCACTCAGTATGTTATACCCAATGGCAACACCAATCATTACTGCAAGTTTCGAAAGCAGTAGTCTTTGAATTGCCTGAAAATTTGAAATTTCTGTCGACCCACCTGATTCTTCGTTTTTTCGGTCATAAAACCAGCGCCAGTTGGAATTCACGCTCTAACTTTCACAATGTGTACTTCGCCAGTTGTTTTGTTAATTCTTGCTGGATAGTTAAGCCAAATCGATAAAGAACTGACCGAGAACAAACCGTTTTGCGTAAAAGTCAGTTTTGCCGTGTTGGCAACTACGGTATGGTATGGTATAGGCCTAGATAAAAAATATCCCATCGCTTTTTCGACCTTCACTCAAACGGTTTGTTCGGAAAAACTGACTTTTAGGGGTCCCTAATGAGGGCGTATATCTCAGGATCTAAGCAGAGCAGATTAATGAAAATTTCAGCAATCTTTTAAGAATTTATTTATCTTTCATTTAAAAAAGGATTCATTCAAATCCGTTGAGATTTACAGTTGCTACAGCGGTGGCAAAACTGACTTTTAGGGGTCCCTAACAAAAATTTCAATTTTATCTACCGTATCTATTCAGTTGACTCCTATCCTAAGCCTGAGCCTAAGCCTAAGCAAGAAAGTGATTAATTAATATAGGTATAATGGAGGGACCCCTAAAAGTCAGTTAAACCGTCAACACAGGCAAAGGCTACCGTACGAGTGACCTAACACGTAAGTAATAGAAATTAGCATATAACTGAACTTACGTAACTAAGACACCTACCGGTACGTGGAAATCACTCACTCGCATTCATACACGCACACAGATTCTGTAACGACAAAAACCGAACCACAAGTAGGGATGGGACCGGTATAAAAATACCGCATACCGTATACCGTAGTGTTTTCGATACCGTATAATACCGTACAGTATGCTGCAAACGCTTTAAAACACCCAGTTACGCTAGTATATCGCCACCAAGTTCTGGTCAAAAACATAGATAAATTATTTGAAAAACACGGCTATTTTTTACTGTTATCTGTTTTGTAAGTACTACTGTCTGTTTATTTACAGTTTTGAAGCTGAGCCGACAATATATTGAATAAATTTTGAATTATGCCTATTGTAAACATCAACTGTATCTATTTTGGTTGGACAGATTTGCTTCACTGCAAATTAGTGAAATGCTAACCAAAGATATGTTGATTTTATTCAAAAGCAAAATTGCAGGTTTCTCAACATTTGTCAAGTACTTGTACTATCACATTTTCCATTTCTAGGAAGCCAAAAAAACTGCCATAAAAGTAGATTTTTGTGTTTTTCTAACCGATAACATTGTTTACAAAACCAAAAAACAGTACTGGCACCTTTAAAAGCGCGAAAATGACATGAATTTACTGCAAAAATCTGGCTGATTCCGTTTTAACAACTATACGGTATTATACGGTATAAAAAATACCGTATACCGTATAATGGCATACCTGCAGTTTACCTACCTAAAATCGTACAGCGACCAAGCACCGTATCCTTGGTCTGGAAACGTTTCCTGAGCATCAGTGGACTACAAAAATGGCAAGTACGGGTTACTGTAACTACCGCATCCCGGGTTATGGTATTTTCAAACATCGGTCAGATCGGGTGTAGCTGGAAGGGAAATCAGGAACCAATCCCAAACATAAATTAATGTTTTTAATTATCATAATTAATTATAAATTGACAGGTTCTAACGATAAGTATCGATTATCGATTATTTTTTGGCAAAATTCCAAAATTTCACAATCGTCCAAAACGGTCATGTCATATATCATTTGAAAGCCCTTCGCCTGGCGAGTCTAATAATCATTAAATCAGCATAGGGAACGCCCCGGGGGCCTGTTTTGACAAATATAAAAGTACCCCTAGAGACGCATCAGTAAAGGCACGCTCCGGAGGGCCTGTTTTCCAAATATAAAAATACCCCAAGAGGGACGCATCAGTATAGGCACGCTCCGGAGGGCCTGTTTTCCAAAGATAAAAATACCTCTAGGCGGACGCATCAGTATACGCACGCTCCGGAGGGCCTGTTTTCCAAATATAAAAATACCCCTAGGGGGACGCATCAGTATAGGGCACGCTCCGGAGGGCCTGCTTTCCAAAAAATACCCCTAGGAGGGTCGTATCTGTATAGCTATGGGGCACGCTCCAGAGGGCCCGGTTTTACCATTTTTAGCATAGCATGAATTTTAGCAAATACCGGGATACGGTAATTACAGTAATCGTTCCGAAAGGGTGTGCAATCGATTCAGTATGTCCGGAAACCCTTCTTCCAACGAAAACCCGGTTAAAATCCGATGAGAAACAAGCGAAGTAGACCGATTTTTGAAAATACCGTAACCCGGGATACGGTAGGCACAGTACCCCGTACTTAACCATTTTTGTAGTCCATTGATGCTCAGGAAACGTTTCCACACCAATAATACGGTACACAGGCACTGTATGAGTTTAGGTAGGTAAACTGCAGGAATGCCCGTATAATACCGTATAGCCAAAAATACCGTATGATACAGTATAATACCGTATACCCGTCCCATCCCTAGTCCACAAGCACGTGGCCACGGTGACTACTAAAGTTCGCAGCATCGCATCCAGTCGCATCCGTTCGCGTCCGCCGGGCGCCAACTCCAGAACACCATTGCTTTGTGCCCTTGCTTCACCACAACAATATTTATTTGATGATAAAATTGCACGAAAATGGAATCAGAAATGTCGGATTACGTTGCGAGACAGTTCAGTTGTGAGGGCATAGTATGCGTGATGACGCGAGCGAAGCAGATGAAGGACATTTGGGTAACGCAATGAAAATGTATGCAATTAGGGATGCAACCGAAGTTCGGTATCGGTATGAACCGTTTTTGTAGACGTACGACACCGGAAACATGTTTATGCCCTTTTTCAAGAGTCGCTGCGGGGTGTTTTGCATGTTTAACGTAGAAAACAGAGGCTTTCTGCACGGTTGCATTCAATTCTTGTATTGAAAATTGGTCTGAGAGAGCCTAGACATCTTTCGAAGCCTTCGGTAAAAAGGCCAGATCAGCATTAGTGGTTAAAAATAGTTTCCATGGCTTAAAACACACGCGCGAGGTCGCAAAACTTTAGTTCATGAACTAAAAGTTGAGCTTAGTTCAACTCGCCTTAGTTCTTAGGTCACGGTTAGTTCTTAGTTCTTAGTTCACAAGTGTGAACGCATCTGAATCCAAGAACTAAGGCCGTTAGTTCTTAGTTCTTAGTTCTTAGTTCACGGCAGTGTGAACCGGGCCTTACAGAACAAACGGCCTAGAATTGAGCTCACAGCAGTCTTTCAATTTTTTCCATTCAGGTGAGCTGAACATTCTCACGTGTCATACTTTATCTCTTTCACCACATTCTCTCTGGACAATGCTTACTGTAGTTGTCAACAAGTTGCCTCGTCGTTCGAGTCCTTCCATTTCAAGTATTTCAAGAACTCACTGTCAGTTCTACTTACCTACACAAACACACTATTAGATTGTAAAGAATTCTAGATATTAAGAGAGTGGTCAAGAATATGCGCGCTTCCTGGGATACAATTCAACTGCAAATCATGGCACACCGGTACAAAATGTGCACAACGTGTTGGCTCAGAACGCACAAGAAAAAACGGTGGAAAATAAGACGGATTTTTACAATACGTCAAATTTAAACATTTATTTAAATATTAAAGCCTGCGTAAAACAATATGATTAATGGATTCCCAATACCGGCAACCCATGCTATAGCCCGAGTAAAAAGATCAGAATGCGGTACATCATACCAGAAATTGTTGACAAACATTCGCAACTGTAGCAGAAGTGATTTATTAATCTGGTATGTTAGGCTGGTACGTGGTATGTGTTGGTATATTTAGCTGGAAGTCTTGTGCTGATGTTTTGACTGGCTGGAGTGCGTGTACAGAGATAGAGAGAGTAGAAGTTAGTTGGTGCTAGAGCGGGCCCCGGAACCGGTTGTTACATAACTGGAGGAGACGACCGTGTGTTGTAAGTGAAGCGAAGCGAAAGCTCGGACTACCAGGAGCGAAGGACGGACGAAGAGGAAGGAGGCGAGTTATTTTTCATTTGTCGCTATTTACTTGTGGCCACTGTGGGTGCCCAATCTTTTGGAAAGCCGGCAAATTCCAACTGTTTGGGTAACTCAGACTTTTGATTCGAAAGCGACATTTTCGATTAAATCGCTCAATCGGAATTGAAAATTCATTGTTGGGAAACGACTTGAGCCAAAAAAAAATTGAGGCACATACGATACAGTACGTACAAAATAGGCTGATTATGCGCGCAGATGCTACATCTTCTTAATAGAACGCCGCCTCCAGAAAGCGAAACCAGAAATTCGCATAGTACGCAAACGCCCCTACAAAAGTTGACTGATACCGTCCGTCGAATTACTCATCTAACGGATAAAACGCCGTCAGGAGCGTCAAGAGGACACCCGGAGCCGAAGCTAGAATTGGACTCGTCTCTAGGACCAGAGGATTTACCGGCACTATTTAACTATCCGGACATTTTCGCCGTTATTATAGGGGAGTAATCATTTGGTGGGGGAAAAGGTTCACTAATTCCATATCGTACCCGTTTTAACTATTGTACTTTAGGGGAGTAATGGGCTACTATTGTACTTTAGGGGAGTAATGGCACTCTATTGTACTTTAAGGGAGTAATGGCACTCTATTGTACTTTTAGGGGAGTAATGGCACTCCATTGTACTTTTAGGGGAGTAATGGGCTACTATTGTACTTTAGGGGAGTAATGGCTAGTACGGATTTCGGCCGCGTAAAAGGCGCCCGCCGCGAACTTTCTCACTGCCTTTATAAATTTGACGCTCCAATTTTACTATTTTACTTTAGGAGAGTAATCGCACTCTATTGTACTTTAGGGGAGTAATGGCACTCTATTGTACTTTAGGGGAGTAATGGCACCTCTATTGTACTTTAGGGGAGTAATGGCTGCCTGTCTGTCTCTGAAGTTGCTGCACTTTGTATACATTCTTCTGAGAGCGTTTTAATGAATTCGACACTTACACTTCAAGAATTTTATTATTTAAGCAAACGTCAAGCTACTGGGTAGTATTCTCGAATCCAGTACATCATTTGCTGAAAAATTTTTTCATTGTTATGTGTTCTGCGAAACATATAATTGTAGAGGTATGAAGCAAATAACTCATTAGATGTCCCGTGCAAATGTTTCATGCTTTGTTTTACAGCTTTCCAGGTTGCCTCCATAGACTGTATGTGTACTCTTGGATCATTTGGATCTATGAAATTCACACTATAAAAGGTTCATCTGTTAACAGTAAAATGTGACAAAGGTAAAATGTTTAACAGACCGATGGTTAACCCATAAATGTTGATATTTTTGTCGGATGACCCCATTGAAATTGTGCTGTAAGTTATTGATACCTCCATAGGCAGCCCATCCATCTGACACAATTAATGTAT
>JASANB010000976.1:0-31818 GCA_030248155.1 Sabatieria punctata | reverse complement strand
AGTGGAAGAGAACTGCTCTGAAAGACTGAGACAGACACTGAATGAAAGCAAGCAGTGACCAAGAACTGACTCGGCTCAATCGGACTTTGGCTTTCCGTTGAGCTCACTTGTACACTGGCGGGACTGTCGCTGTTGGTGTTTCCGCCCGTCTAAACTGAACTGCTAAACAGTATCAGGCGTAAACTGCTGAGTACCTGCCAGTGGCCCAGGGAACTGTCTGCTCCTCCAGTGCTCAATTCGACTATCTGTTGCAACTGACGTTCCTTGGTCATACTGATGTTCTCGAGGATCTGAAGCAATCAATCGGTTGCCATGGAGTTGACTCAACTGACGCAAATAATTCACCTTCAAAGGCAGATGTTTCTTGGTTTGAGCGTGGAAATGAGCCAGTTCCTCGGTAGGCAGCCAGTGACCGCAGTGCGAGCAGCCATAGGGATAGTAGTCAAGATGGTCTGTGCGAACGTGAGCTTCCAGCTCCTCCAACCTAACTGCACTCTTGCACTCCGAACATAGAACTGATGAGCTCATGACTGAAACTTTGAGAACTAATAATAATAATAATAATCACTATATGAAGCCTTCATTGTAGATTTGAAGATTTTACAAGTAATTGGTCCAAACTAGCTAAATGAAGGGGGAGGCTGGGCCGTTTCACCGTCTTCTATTGCCCTACCCACAGATGACGAATTGGACGACCTAACTCCATATAAAACAGCCGTATCGTCAATCGGGGATAAATCTGCCTATTTTGCTGCCTTAACTAAAACTGTTGTGGTCAGCAGCATTGCACTAATTTTATATTAGCCTGCACTGATCAATATTTTTTCTTGGCGACCGAACGCGTACACCGTCGAACCTGTCCAGATTGTATTCACAGCGCAAAAACGAAAAAAAGACAGGTGTGCTTGCTTGGCGGTTCAATAAGAACAGAGCGTAAGAAAAATATTTTGAAAAGAAAGTTCGACCAGGAAAAGTACAAACACTTCAACTTCAACAACATTGTTTCCTCCTCTTTCAAATCCAAAAACATCAGCAGAGAAAAGCGCGCATAGCATTGTAGACTCTAACTGCAGATCATTTGCGTGTATTCCGGTCCGGGTACGGAGTTTGAATACCGTGTACAGTGCAGAACAATACCGACCCCAAAGCACCGTTACTACCGTTGTTTAGAGCCAACCAATACAGGCACAGCGCAAGGAGAACCAATCCAATCTGTGAGCACGAGTCTGCGTGCGCAATTAATAACTCAGGTACACAATGGTTCCGCCACGGTCACTGTCAAAACAACCCAGGAACTGAGGCAAAGTGAAAACAAATCCAACTAAGACCTTTTTCGGCTAATAGGTACTGGTTCATTGCGCTTGTAAGCTACACAAGTTCTCAAGGCAAACTGAGCAAAAACTCACCGATAATGATTCAGAAAGATGCCAGGCGGCAGTTTCACTGTCGAATGCGGCTAGTCAAGGCAATCGCTCTCAGAGACAGAGTAACAGGCAGTGCGCAGTGCTGTTCCTGTTGACGCGGCGACCAATACAAGAGCCAAGCGGCCGGCAAACGCACGTCGTCTGACTGCACAGGACAGCGTTGATAGGCCGGCCACACAAACATCAGCCAGCAGATAGGTCCGTCGATCGATCTATTCTTGGCAGTCTGCCAACCATTGCACTGTGCCTGCACTGCACTGTCTGCAAAGGATCACTAGTATTGTTGGCTGGAAACAATGTGTGACTTATCGTTTTCTGCTTGTTTACGCATTGTTGCGCATCGCTTTGGGCCTCCTGCAGTCGTTTAGATATTTGACGGTAAACTTTGTTTTTGATCAACTATGATTTTTACAAATTATTGGCTTTTACATAGATTAGGGCAACGGCGAAGCATAGCCAAACTTGCTGGTGATTTTATGAGTAAATAGAGTGACGAAATTTCACGCTCTCGCCTGTCAGTCTTGCATGTACATAGGTACAGGCATCCATACATAGTATAAAGTACATTGTACATACGTATGTTTCATTGTTTATGTATGTTTTTTTAAGATAGCGGGTTGTTTTTTAATTCTTTCCTATTAGTACTTTCGCTTTTATTTACATAATTGTAACTGCATGCATTAAGCACTTTTTTAGCTTCGTTTTAGTAGTCTAGAGTATTAGTATGACTCAGGACGAGTGTTATCAGCGAAGAACAATAGTTTTATGCATTTATTTTGCAAGCACTGCCAGTCACTTGCTAAGTAACGGACTTCACTGACTCTCTAAGCTCTATTCACTTTAACTTGGTCTCATGAAGCTGCTGGTACACATCATTCTGTTGAGTTGTTGTAAGAAACGTTCTCACGTACAGTACCTTTTATCCCTGAGTACAATACGTTTCAGACCGATTAGCTTGGGCCATTCAGCCAGAGTGCCCAGAGAACTGGGTGCCCAGACCCGGCAGCCGTTACTGTTACAGGTTTTATGATCATATCCAGCTCTCTTGGAACCAAGCTAAAGTACACTGCCAGGCGTCCGAAGCTACTTTACTCATCATTGAAAGCGGCGACGAAAAGGTCAGCTTTCTGGCCGGAAATTAATCAAACGCTTTGTTTTGTAGGGATTTATTGGGTCCCTCTCGACTTCCTACCGATACTTAATCGGCTTGCATAATTTGAAACAAGAAGCCTCAGCTCAGGATGACTGGAGGTGGCTTGATGACCAACCATTGACTGCAGACGTAGTGTAGGTGTTTGAAGTGGGGCGAGCACGATACAGTTAGAATTGTTTGTAGATACTGGAAATCCGGCCAACCTCAAAAGGACGCATGGAGTCTGGGTGAACGGTGTGCTGCCCTGGACACAGACACCGCTCAGCTAAGTGCTGTCAGCTGCTCCCAGTACCAGTACAACTTCATCTGCAGGAGAGATGTCAGTAAGTTTTTTGCCAATACTTGGATGGATTAGTTTTGTTTTCGTTTGTTTGTTTGTCTTCTAGACGCTTGACCCAAGCCTAAATCTACGTACATTGTACATGGTCTATAGTGGTCTCTCTCTACAGCCGAATGAAGAAAACTGTTCATGAACTTGAAAAAAGTTTGTTGCAGCCAAACCGCTATTCTGTCCTCCAGACTGGTCGCTTATCAACGACAGATGTTATCAGCTGTTTAAGGAGGACCGAGGTAGCTTCTTCTATGCGTCAGATCAGTGCAAAGTCAGTTTGTATGCAGAATTTGGCCTCAAAAAACATTGTGCAGTGATTTCAGGACCAGGGAGGTCAGTTATTGGTCGTGCAGAAGCCAGAAGAGGCTCAGCTGGTTTTGGACGCAATGCTCAATGTGAACGAGTACCGATGTTGGCTTGGTCTCTACAAACCCGTATAACTCTTGATCACATTCGAAGCACAATCACGCCAAACTTGTTTCAGTCTGGTGCCAACAGCACTTTTGAATGGCAAATTCCGGAAGGTCAAAATGAGACTGGTGTTGATCCAGGCTCGTACTGGGGGCCTGGTGAGCCTTATATGTCTGATCCAGAAGATCAATACTGCACAGAGGTGTGGGCCTATGACCAAGCATGGCATTCAGTACCCTGCGGTAGTATTCTGGTTTTACTATTGCTATTGTAGCAGTTTGAAAATGGGAGGAGCCTCTGTTTTGGTTCCCAAATCTGTTTAGCACGTTTGGTTAATTGCTATGTATGGGTACAAATTGTTTTTTCTTAGGAGCTGACACAGCTTTCATGTGTGAGAGACCGAAGGGAGGTTGTGTAATGGGCTGGCAGGAGTACGGAGACAAATGCTATCAGGTTAATGATGATTGGGCATCGTACGTCGACTGGTGGGCTGCCTACAAATTTTGTCTCTCACAAAACGCTTCTCTGGCCAGAATAGAAAAGTATTATCGGTGGACGTACAGTACTGCTGATTCCCTTTTTTCGATTTCAGTGAAACACAGAACAACTATCTGTGGAGCATGGGAAACGGTTTTTATTGGCTAGCATTTACTGGTTGGTATATTCTCGTCATTGACTAGATGTTTGAAATTTTTAATGCTTGCAAACCTGGAGGCCATAAAAAGCCAGTGTTCGCCGGCACAGTTGGTGTAGTGGTTTAGGCCGCATAGCCACTGTGCGCGTGCTCATGCGCTCATCCTCTCGGCGCGGCAAGTTTCCTGCCGCAAAGAGTTGGTCGTCGGCACAAAGCTCCACCCAGGCCACTGAAAGCTGGTGACAGCGAGTAGGTAAAATGGGAACCGACTGGATCTGCCGTTGCACCAAAGCCGCTCCACAAAGCATGCCGCGTTGGAGGAGAAGATCTACAATGTCAGAAGCTGTCTGAGAAACCATCTATGCCGGGAGCCGTCGGCATACGGGGCACCGGCGGCCGTCGGGAGCTGACAGCATCATGACGTCAGCCAGGCGCTCTCTTAGTGACTGGCACCCAAGAGCATGGCTAGGACGTGGCTGGGCAATGAAAGAAGGGCAACGTCCGAGATGACGATCTACGGGGCTGTCAAATGGACCACGAGTCTGATCGTAGGCCGTAAGGCCCCCTGCACATTGGATCGGATCGGAACCATTGTTCTTCAAGCTTAATCTGCAAAAACCTTGGAACGCGGCTAAGAGAATATGAATCAATTGTTGAAGTTACAGTATGTAGGAGAAAATAAATCAGTTTGCAAGTGTAACAAAACATTTTCCTAAATTTTCGAAATTCACTTGCTGAAATTAGGCGATCGCTTTTGTAATGGAATGCAGTAAACAAAACGACTGTAGCAGTGTAGGTATTCAAAATATCTAAGTAATAAAGTTTAGCCTAGAACTACCCAAACTCGCCGAATTAGTGAATTAGTGAATTTTCTCTAAAATCAGTTGCATTTGAGCGGTTTTTAGACTGTGTCAAGTTCAACACCACGTCAGAGAGCGCCGACTGCTTACAACACGAAAAGGAATTGAAATGGTTTCCATCGGGTGACTTGGTCCAAGATGGGTACTATAACTGGTTCAAGGAGTACCAGCCAGGCAGCGCTGCCCTGTGCGGTTATATGGGTACCTAACCAACATAGACAAAACCCTTGTTCACACCCCTGTGATGATTTCTTACAGATTCATGGGATGGAAAATGGGACACATGGAGTTGTGGTTTCGGTAACAATTTCTTTTGTGAAGCACCTGTTGGAGCCAGTGTCATTCCCCAGAATGGTGGCAAGTTCGGTATAATGCTAATTCTTTACTTTACTTCTGTTGCCTGCTTCTTCTGTAGACGACTACTACTGCCCAGAGGGCTGGTCAAAATATAGCCAGAACTGCTACAAATTCGTTCCCGAGTCTGTTGGCTGGAAAAGAGCCATGGAGAACTGTGCAAGTGAACCGGTTGGAAAGAATGGAGCTTATCTGGTTTCAATCATTCACCCAGAAGAGCAATCCTTTGTTACTGGTACTTTTACAAGCTTTTTGATAGTTTGTCAGTGATATGCACGTTTTTAGAGAACATGCGCACTGACTACTGGATCGGCTTAACAGATCGGGATTCGGAAGGAGGATACGTTTGGATGGATGCAAAACACAGCCAGGCATTTGAATCCTGCTGTTCGTACGTACGTGTACGTAGATATTTCAGTTAGGAGTTTACACCAATTGGGCTGAGAACGAACCAAAGAATAGTGACGACCAGAATTGCGTGGCAGTGACTCCAGTTAAAGAACAAGATAACCAGGAGTTCAGCGGAAAATGGACGGTCAGTAGCTGCGCCGAAAAGTTCAGCTATGTCTGCAAGATTGCTGCAAGTAAATTTTGGCTTACATGCTTTACAGATTTCATAGATGTGACAGCATCTCATCGATGCTTGTCGTGTAGGCATGCGCATATTTACGCAGTGTATCTATCTGCAGTCAAACCTCCACTATATCCCAAATTTTGTTGCACTTGATTTGTGTGTCGTATTCTGTAGCATAGCTTCGGGACTTGGAAAAGCGTTGCACTTATGGAAGTTTTACTGTACTCTTCGGTTTCAGGTGAATCATCGGGCAGTGGACATACAACAGGTTAGTAGATAGAACAACTGTTCTTACGGTGTGTTAAGATGTCAAATGCCACAACCCATTTATGAGCCAGAGGCTTACCCCTTGCCCATCGCTATTCCGTCCAGGACCCCCCGAAAATTATTTTGCTGCCATTTTTCGATCGAGAAATCGGTCTACACCCTCCATGACCAACTTAGACCGCGTCCTGAGTATTCGGGCCCATCTACGTATGTACATGACGCAACCACAAGCTTACCATCGTACAAGCTTTTTCTTTTCCTAGACAAGAACAATCTTATTAGCTTGAGTTTTTAAAATCTTACAAGTATTTCTCTGACAGAGTGGCCATCGCAATGTGGTCCGTACTGGAAATTCGAGCCTGTCACTGGTTTCTGCTACCGAATCAGCGACGAACGAACAACTTGGACGGATGCGATGCAATCCTGTAGAGACGTGGGAGCTTTCCTGGCTTCCGTACACAGCATCGCTGAAATGACTGTCATCACTGGTGAGACATGCTTGACAACCAGCAACAAACAACACAAACACCTTTTATAGAATACGTGAAACAGTTTGACGCAGAAGTTTGGTTCGGTGCCAACGACAGAGACATCAACGGCGGCTGGCAGAATTCAGACGGCACAGCCTTCAACTACGTTCACTGGGCAGAAGGCGAGCCCAACAATGCCAACAGCGGCGAACACTGCGCTCTCATAAAAAACGGTCCGCTAGCCGGGCAATGGAACGATCTCGACTGCACCAGTCGGCGCAACTATTTGTGCAAAAAATGGGGTAGAAAATTGACATTTTAGGTCGAAATTAACGTAATTAATTAATATTTAGGTGGAACTGATACCACCACTCCGATCGCCACCATACCACCGTCTAAAAACCCAGGTACATTAGAGTATTGAAACTGCACCAGAATGCAAATAGAAGATGGCCAATTTACAGTTTCGTTTCCGAGGTTTCCTTTTGTTGTAACTTCTGTGTTCGCTGAAATTTTAACACAACATGCAGACAGCCGCCGAAATGTTACTCTCAAAATTTTAGCCAAATCTGTCACTTCAACCACAAGATATATGCACTTCCACGAGTCCGCTGTCACTTTCTAAAAGTTGAAGTACCTAACGAGTGGTTTGAAGTGACAGACTTGACGGAACGTTTGAGAACAAGCCCTCTGAGTTTATATGCATGTTGTATTAAAACTTCAGTGAAATTGATTGACGAACACAAAAGTTGCAACAAAACGAAACCCTGATAGATAAATAGCCCACTCTGTACAGGAAAGTGACGGCGGATACGTGGAAGTGCATGACTAATTTTTGAAGTGCCAGACGTGGCTAAAATTTTGAGATTAAAAATTCTGAGGTTGTGTACATTACATGTTGTGCCAAAAATTCAACGAAATTCATTGAGGAGGAACAAACAATTTATAGCAAGACGAAACCGTGGACACATAAACGGGATATACTGTATGTAATAACCGTGTATTCTAGGTGATCAATGGGGTTGCCCTGACAATTGGAAAGACTTCGGTAGTTTCTGCTACAAAGTGGTCACCGAGCTTCGTTCGCAGTCGGACAGTCTGAAAAACTGCCGCAAGCTGGGTGCCGATTTGGCGTCGGTGCATTCAAACGTAGAGAATGCCTTTCTGGAACAGATCACGGAAGACATGGGCACGTATCGAAAGCTTTGGATTGGTTTGGCCGACGAAAACTCGAACGGAGTCTACAGCTGGAGTGACAACTCACCTGTCGACTTTACCAACTGGAACCTGAACGAACCGAATAATTGGGGAGGCATTGAACAAGAAGATTGCGTTGAAATCTTTACTGTACTAGCGATTTGGTGTGACGTCGGTTTCCAAAAAAGATCTTGATCTTTGCAGGATTGGTCCGCGAGTGGCAAGTGGAACGACCTGCACTGCAAATACGAAAGAGCATCGGTGTGCAAAATGCCCAAATCGTGGAGGTCGCCCCCCACTGCGCCGGTCACCGAGGCTGGCTGTCCTTTGGTAGAAAATGTAGTAAAGCAAGAAAATGGCAAAAAGAGTGTTTTCAGGGCTACAAAGCTTTCGAATCTTCTTGCTACCTCTTCTCTGACGAGCACGTGGAGTCTTGGGGTGGTGCTAAATTTGTTTGCAGCAATCTTGGTGCGGACTGTTCGCTAATCAATGTTAATGACGCGTAGGTTTTTGTTAGTATCGCACCTGTATCCCAATCTAAAATTGCTTCAGCCAAGAAGAAGCCTTTCTCACAGCCCAACTGGGTTTGCGAACCGGCCAATACTGGATAGGCACGTATCACGAACAAAAATCCAACAGCTACAAATACGAGAACGGAGATGACGTCACATACACCAACTGGGATCAGCACTTTCCTGACGAGACCAAAGGTCTCTGTGTATCCTCTACCACTGGACTGGCCGCAGGGCTTTGGCGCAATAATGACTGCGAGGACACCACACTGCACTATGTATGTGAGATCCCAAGAGTGGGATTCACCACTCCCACGCCCAGCAGATCAACCACACCATTACCCGATCAACAGTGTCCTCAAGGCTGGGTGAAGTATGCAGCTGGAGCCAAATGCTTCCACGTCAGTTACAGCCCTTGCTCATTTTCCACCTCAGAGCACCAACTTTAAGGCATCGTCAGTGAGTTTTGAGGGACAGAAAACGTGGAACGAAGCTGAGGAGGCCTGCAGGAAACTGGGTGCTAACTTGGTAACCATACCAGATGGCGATACAAACGACTTTCTGCTGAACAGTGTGACTGCCAAGTATTTTCGAAAGCTCCAGAACTGCATCGCTCACTAAGACCACTGCTTTCAGTGCTGGTTTGAACGCTGACGACGGTTTCTGGATCGGCTTGAGCAGTCTGAGCGGTACAGAACAGTGGGTAGATGGCAGTCCGGTTGTCTACGACCACTGGGGCAGTGGAGAACCTCAGCATGGTCAGAACAACGAACGACAGTGCGTCTTATTTGAGCACAACTCCGGAGGCACTTGGTTCGAGATCAACTGCGCTCAGACACGCAACTACATTTGCCAAGTAGCCTTGGGAGTTGCCTTGTCTTCTACTATTGGCTACACTCGCACACCTGGTACTCTTTGATCTCTTCTCCAACTGCAAGTTGCGTTTCGCTGCAAGGTGCCATATTTAGCTCCTCAATGCAAGGACGTGCAGTTAGCTTGCTTCTACAGCGCAGTGCAAGATGCTTGCTACTGTGTTGGCGGAGGAACAAACTGGTTTGAGATGAAAACCTGGCAAGAAGCGGAGCAGAGCTGCATGTAAGTATTTTGGATGTTACCAGCTTAATTTTGTATGGGCACACCGAAAACTGCACTTGGAAGTTTACAGTATAGTTCACACAGTTCCAAAGGGTTTTATCCTAACGTAAAGGTACATTGTACCTTTTGCTGACTGGCCACAAACCTTGCTTAAAGTTAATATAGTTTTACAACGTTTGTTTTGCTTGTTTGTAGCTGCACTGTGAACTTGACAGTACAAAAGCAGTGGGTTTAATACAATTGTCGTTGTCTTCAATTTAGAGCCTACGGCAACAAATACTCAAAATATGGTCATCTGATGTCTATACATTCTCAGGACCTGCAAAACCAGCTAATAACCTTTATGCAGCAGCAAGGCTACTGGGGACGCCGATTTTACATTGGTCTCAGTGAGCTGAACTCATACGACGGAAGTTTCAGGTGTCCATTAGAGCTGCAATCTGTTTCATTCCACCATGAAGTGTTGATTCTGTTCCAGTTGGAGCGACGGCACCCCGCTAGATTTTACTTTCTGGGCTCCTGGTGAGCCAAACGACGCTGGCAGTTTGGGAGAAGGCTGCGTTGAGGTTTACCAAGGGAATGGTTAGTCAGAGATTGGGATTACGCTAGGCAAAGACGCATTGTGTCTAGGAGAATGGAACGATAAGCACTGCGCCACCTATCAGCCTTACATTTGTCAGCTGAGGAACACCCAACCGACCGGGATACCCAGTCCAACCCCTGCTCAAGGAAACTGTCCTGAAGGATGGGTTAGAGGCGGTAATTGCATATAGTCTCTGTGACCAACCTAAATCCAGCTGAAATTCAGTGACAAAATGTTACAAGTTCGTTAATGTCTACTACTCGGACTGGGCAAATGCTCGCGACTGCTACTGCAAAGGGAGTTTTTCTGGCTGTTCGCATTACGCAACTGGTTTGAAGAATCCCAATATGGCTTCTATTGATAGTGGAGAAACAGAACGTCTGTTATTTTTGTTCCAAGTTCTTACAGCTTTATAGTTGTTTAGTGGAGCTAGTCATAGCCATGTCAAAGTTGGATGTTGGCAGTTACTGGATTGGTTTGTCCGACAGAGACAGTCCTTATGAATACCGTTGGACAGATCAGATGCCCCTGACCTACACAAACTGGGCTCAAAATGAACCCTACACTGGATGGGATGCAAACGTACGTAAAGCCCATGTGCGCAAAGCTTGTAATCTCTGAACGCCACTCTGTCTTTGATCATTTGGTGGGCCATCATGGTTTATTATCTCAACGCGAAAGATAAGGCCACGTAAACTACGGTAAGCTACGTAAACTACGCCGCCGATCTTACGCAGCGCTCAATGCTGGAGAGAAAAATAAAGACAAAAAAGAAAAATCTTTTTTATCGGATTCAATCAGAGGAATCGAGCCGGTTGAGGAAGGAATTATTGCATTCGCATAATACACACAGTCAAAAAGTCATTTTGTGCGTGGAAGGTGCTAAGCTGGCTAACAACTCTTCTTTTTATTATTTTTATTCGTTTCTTCACTTCGGTCGGCGCCAGCACTGCAGAGTGGGAGAGAGAGAAAGGAGTGGTTAGGTAACAAGAGCAGCTAAAGCTTCAATGGATTCCTAAGGAAATACGTCGCCTTCCTAAAATACCTATTCTGCTTGTTCTTTTGCATTTTTTATGTTCGCTATCTTCGTCGTTTATTTTTTCCTCCGAAAAAACAATGGCGGAAAATAGGGCGGCTGTTCTTAATTTCACGAAGACCGGCCCCCAGCGTGTTTGATACTGTAGCTCATGTTTTGTCAATTTGAAATGGATTTGGATTCAAACGGAGCTGTTTTCAGAGATTACAAGCTTAAGTAGAATACGCTTTAGTGCAGAATTTTGAATCTAATGCTACCTGTATGTATTTTTTAATGTTTCAGAAAAACTGTGTCATAATGCGAGTCAATCGAGGTGTGGATGCAGGTAAATGGGAGACTGCAGATTGTGACGATCCTTGGCTGGCCAAGGGTGTCCTTTGTGAATCCGACCCGACCGACGCCAAGCCTACCCCTGCACCCACTGGTTGCGCAACCAACTACACCAGCTTTGGAGACAGCTGCTACATTGTAAACTCTCCTTTTTTGTCTCTTTTCTACACGCTTTGTTAACTGTAGCTGACAAGCAAGCAAGGCACGTTCGAAGAGGCAGAGGACCAATGCCAACAACTGGGCTCAATGACTCATTTGGCTAGTGTGATCTATCCTCAGGAGGAAGCTTTCATCAGAAAACACATGTTGCATGCAAACAATTTACAGTCCGGTTGGATTGGAATGACTGATGAACAGGTTAGCACTGTTCTTATTGCTCAGATGAAGCATACAGAGTTTAGAGTACGGGATCATATGAATGGATCGACGGTTGGCCTGTCCTGTTTACCAACTGGGGTCAGGGAGAGCCATCGGGCAGTGATGCGAACGGTCAAGGCTGTGTGGTCACAACAGAGAGGACCAACGCATGGTTCGACTGGGTAAGGGCAAATTTGTGCAACAATGATTAGCTTCAGTTATGCACACGTTGTAGCGAGGCACCTGGGAGGATGTTTTCTGCAACAACACCTTGTACGGAGTGTGCAAATACACCAATGCAGTCAAGCCCACAGCCGAGCCCTCCAGCTGTTCGGAGAAAATGTGTCCTCCGGTCAAAAACGGTGTGCACTGGATCGATGGCGGGGGCTGTTCCTGTTACTACTACCAAAACAGCAAGACCACACAAATGGAAGCTCATCTGAACTGTCTGCAACTTGAGGCTGACTTGATTAGCATACATTCACAGGGAGAGAACGACTTTGTGCAGCAACACATTCTCAGTTCCATGACCACTGCACCCTGGATTGGGCTCCTTTCCTCCAAAGCTACAGGTAAAAATTGTCTTTATGGTGAAGAGAGTTTCTGGTGTGAAAGTTTAGATGGTGGTTTCCTTTGGACCGATGGTACACCAGTGGATTACAGCAACTGGGCCTATAACGAACCCAACAATCATCAGAGTGCAGAAGACTGTGTACAGATTTACAGTGGCGACTATGAGCAGGGCAAATGGAATGACATTTTCTGCGACCAACAGTTAGGTTACATCTGCAAGACTTCTAAAGGTACTCAGTATCGTACAATAATCCTCTGTGTAGTGGTTTTTAGTTGTGCGCCCGACTGATCAACTACCGCCCTGGAAAGTTGACGGTTACTGCGACCAAAACAAAGAATGGATCTTGCATGGTGACCAGTGTTACTATGTGAGCGACAGTTGGTGGAAGAGCACTAATTGGCAGGACGCTGAGAACCAGTGCAAGGCTAAGGGTGCTTCGTCGCACTTACTCTCAATTCACACTGAAGAAGAGGCTGAATTCGTCAAAAACATAGTACTAGAGAGTGTCCACAGCAATTACCGATAATTCCGTTGCAGTTTTTCCATCCAAACTCACCCTACTACGCATGGCGTTACCAGAGTTACTGGATTGGCCTGAATGAGCTGAACAACAGAGGTGACTGGAGGTGGTCAGACGGCTCGGGACTCGACTTTGTCAACTGGGCACCCAACGAGCCGAACGATGCTCAAGGAGCTGAGAGCTGTGCAGAATGGATGGGCAATATGGACGGTACTGGGCGTATATAAAAGTGCATACATGCTAGAGGTATTGCTTAGGCCAGTGGAACGATGACCACTGTTCAGTGGACAAAATGTTCATTTGCAAAAAACCCAACATCACTGGTCCAACGCAAACTCCTACACCCAGGCCAGTTGGTGGCTGTCCAGACGGTTGGGTGCGCAACCAAATCAGTGAGCTGGTGTTTTGTTTGCAGTCAAAACAATGAGACCTTTTAGCACGCAAATGTTACAAATGGCATCCCCAGAAAACCAACTGGACAGAAGCGTCACGAAGCTGTAGAGCGATCGGCTCGAATGTAGATTTGCTGAGCATTCATAGCGATACCGAACAAGGCAAGGCAAAACACAGTAGATAGGTAACCAAGGTTATTCATCATTATGCTCAATTTGTAGCATTCCTAGTAGCTTGGATGGCCTATGCAGAGTACAACGCGTGGATAGGCTTGAACAACAGGCGCACTTCTTACCGGTACCTGTGGTCGGATGAGAGTGAATTCGATTACAGCAACTGGGATTCCAACGAGCCCATAGACCCTCTGAGTGGCGAGGCCAACTGTGTTATAATCACAAACGACATAATAAATGCAGGCAAATGGCGGTCTATCGGTTGCAGCGGTACAGCCGGCTACATCTGTGCTCAAAACGAAGGTAGTTTGCTTTCCATCCCCCAAAGACTACTAAAATACTGCAGATCCCTCCAAACCTACGGCCGGTCCTCCTCCCTCCTCCAACTGCACCGGACACTTCTCAATCTATAATGACGCCTGCTACGAGTTGTTGCCCGAGTCAGGACCGGCATTCAGGTGGGACGCGGGTGAGAGTCGCTGTATGGAAATGGGCGGGCATCTGATGTCGGTTACAAATACATACGAAAGCAGTTTCCTCACTTACTTCATGAAGGTCGAGGGTATTGGAAGCGAAGAAGCTGTGTGGATTGGACTGAGACGAGTAAACAACCAGCCAACCCTATTGGATCGGTTGAAAGAGTGGTCGTTTTAGCAGGGAAGCGACCGATTTCGTTGGTCCGATAAGTGGCCGGTGCATTTTACCAACTGGGGCAACAACCAACCTGACGGAGGTAACGATACCTGCGTCATAGCCAGAGGTTCTGATGGCACTTGGGACGATGTCAACTGCAATGGACAATACAAAATCGTCTGCAAACGGACCAGCTGTATGGCTGTTGCAGTGTAGGATTGAGCTTGTCTGCCAACAATTGACACTTCAGTGACGCCGCCGATTCGCACCACATCTGTGCCCGGAAGCTGCCCTCTTTCACGCAATGTCAAATATCCTTTCATGGACGCAGGCTCCGAGAACTGTTACATGGTTAGTTTTCTACAGACCCTGTTGGGGTAGTTGAGGTGTAGACATGCGGTCGTTTTGTCTACGAGTGCGTCGCGTCTTGGCCATGGGTAGTTTATTACGCTATTACGTCCGTCATAGCGGCCCCGGCATTCGTGAGAGCAGTTGTTTGTGGGTTCGAAACCGGTCGAACACTAGAAATACGTAGTCGACGTAAAACCCAACCCTGGCCGCCGAAAGCCGGTGATGGGGAGTAGGTAAATGCAAACCGAACGAACGCTGGCTAAGCACCTAATGACAGCAAAGGGAGGGTTGTTTGTTTGCAGACAGGGCTACCCCATTGAAGGGCTCTGAAAAGAGTGAGGGGTGTCCTGAGCTGTCCGAAAGGACAGTGGAACTGAAAAACAAAACGTACAACCGAACTAAACAAAGACGATGTTTCATTGGCTACTTTTACTATGTTATGTTGTGCAATTTGCTGGTGGACAGACTCTCCTGTTACTTTATAAATTATAACAATAAATTATAATTATATTTTTAAATTTATTAATACAAGTAAATTATTTGGTAAGTGAATTATAATTCTAATTACGTATATTAAAAGTGAATTTCTGCGTTAAGTAAATAGCATTATTATATATTTAGAAATTTATTAATACAAGTGAATTGTTTGGTACGTAAGTAAATTATCATTAAATTATATTTCAAATAAATTTACTTGCCAACAGTAGTAGACACAAACTCTGAGCTTTACTACAGATCGTATACGACCAGTTGCTGACCTGGGGCGAGGCTCAACTGCAATGTCTTCTCAACGGTGCGGAGCTGGCCAGTTTCCATTCTGACAACGACATCAGTTTCGTCAGGGATTACATGTATCTGCAGTCGAGAGGCAACGCCTGGATCGGGCTCGTACGCAAACCCGACGGTAGAAGAACAGTGACAAACAAGCTGAAAAGTTTCTGCAATTCGCTTAAACTGTTCAGGCGGCTGGCAGTGGACCGATGGTAGTGGGGTGGATTTGGACAATTGGGCCAGAGACGCGCCTTACAAGGATAACAAGACACGGAGGCTGGACTGTGTCAGAATGGACATAATGACCGGCAGGTGGGCCAATGAAGAATGCGCCGCCAGCAAGCCGTTCGTGTGCAAAACTCCAAAAAGTAGAAGCTTCAGCAGCTAGGTGTGTACTGTGGGCTTAGTCCATCTCTTTCAGACCCGCCCACTTCCTCGGTTTTCTTTTCAAGCACTTCAGCACAAAACCCTTTCGTCACACGAACTCCGGAACAGTCCAACCGTGAGGATTTATTCATAAAAAAAATTCCTTCCTTTCAAAACCAGCACTCATTTCTAATTTCTAATCTTTATTCAAAATCGAAATTTTGAGCATTTGTCTCCCTAAGTACAACGGACGACTCATATACAAATGTAGTACCTATAACCATACATGGTCTGCTCCCCACCCGACTTAGGCTAGACCCCCCGGATGGTATCCCCCGAGATGATTTTTCCGACCCCCGCCGATTTTTCCGGCAAGTAATTTTTTGAGCAAATTTTTGCGATTTTTTGCAGTTTCAGACACAAAAATTGCCAAAATCACCTGTTAAGCCGCACTTTTTAGCTGTATTTCAGCCGAAATTACCGATTTTTGACGATTTTTAGCCGAAAAATTGCGATTTTTGAGCAGTTTTTAGTGCCTAACCACCCTCCCAACATTTGGGCTCAGATCCCCGGCCGGCGCTAGACCCCCAACGCCATCTCCGCCCTTCGGCGGATGACCTGTTACATGTACAGTATGCCTACAACAGAGTTCGAAAGAGAATCAATTATGCTGATAATCCTCCTGATAAAAAATAAACGTATGTGCATGTACCACTACAGCTAAAAATCTTGTTTCAAAAATTTTCCTCATTTTTCTGGCTTGTCTCAAAGCAGAAAATTTGTAAATGTTATAAAGGTTTTCGAATTATGGTCAGATTTTCACACAAAAGAGTGCGGTTTTGGATTTATAGGCCCATACCTCTAATTGTGCTGTGTTTTCAGCTGACAACCTGCTTGGAATTGGTTCGAATGGCATTATAGCCATAGTTCTAGCCTTTTTCACCGGCATCGCCTTGGTAGCTGTGGTGCTTTTGTTTTTGATGATGCAGAGAAACAGAAAGAAGGAAGAAGCCGACTCGGGTACACCGTCGACGGCCAGTCCGGAAAGCGGTGCGTTCGAGAACGAAACCTATACTGCCTCAGACGCCGTGTGAAGCTGTATAATTTTCCACTAAACCAGAGCAGCCAGTCAGTCAGTCGTATTAACTTTTTATTCAAATCTTCATTAAAGGGCCTTTACATTATTGGCAAGTAAACGTATTCTGATCGTAAATCGTCGTAAGTACGCACATAATAGAGAAAAACAAATTCGAGCACCGGAACCTTTAAATATTAACGAGCGACAGCCCAACAAAATCTACTGTACGTAGGTGAGTGTCGGGCTGGCAGCTGCAGAAATTTTGCTCAAAGACAAAAGTACTGGCGCGTCTAAGTACCAGGAGCCTCAATAGCTTTTCCTTTCCAACTGCAGAGACAAGCAGGGTTCGTGTGGCTTTAGCATGGCAAAATTCCCTGACCAACCAGGGTGAGGAAACTCCAACCAGCGTAAGAAAATTTAGAAAAATTGGCTTTGAAAATCGCAATTTAACGGCATTATGAGGGTGATGAGATTGTACAGTTTCAGTAGTAGTGGAACAGTGGAAAGTTAGAAGTCCAATATTCAAAAAGGGTGGCGTGTAAAGTTCTAACAAGACCATTTGGTGGCGAGATGTTTCTACCTTGACCAGACACCAAATTCCCTGACTTTTCCATGACTCCCTGACTTTCCAGGTCACGCACGAACCCTGACAAGACATTTCGATCGCTGTACTTGTTTGGGCTAATCTTTCAAAGACAGCTAAAAGTGGTCGTTCTGGAGCAGTTAGATTGTTATGAGGAAGAAAAAGCTATTGCTGCAAGAACAGAAACGCAAAGAACGAGGCAGTTTGTTGGTGTACTGATGGGTAGAACGCTCAGCCGGAGCCAATCTCAATTGGTTGCACCTTCAAACTACAGTAGGACAGCGGGCTCTCCTTCTCTTACAGTACTAGGTGAGGAAAGGAAAGGGCTTAGCTACTGTCCTACAGTAGAGCGCAAGTAGAGGATATGGTGAGAGTGGAGCAAACGGACGTCATTGAGTGGGCGTGAGATCGGTACAGTTGGTGCAGGAGGGAGCGGCCTCGTCGAGGGGCAGGTACGGCTTCCCGTCCAGAGGCTTGGGCACGTTGTGGGCGAATTCGCCCGGGCAGTTTGAATTTCCCGCCGGTCGGTACAAGGCAACGATGGCCACTCGGTTGGTGCTCTGGTTCCAGCACCGATTCACTCCAAAGTCCTGACTGTCCTTCCAGATCATCTGAGTGAACCTCTGGCAGTCTAAACATATGTCTACTTCAGAATCAACCATGCCAACCTTTGCAAGAAGGTAGCCACACTGTACAAGTACTGGGTGCCAAACAATGATCCCCCTTCCCCAGAGCAAACTAAGCTTGGATGTACCGATACCATAAGTAGGACTTTTATTATGGGTTTATACTATCAAGCTCAATACTGAGTGTTCCATCAATTGGCGTCACGAACAGCTTAAAGATCAGGTGTCACTTTGGTCTTTCTATTTTACACTTTTAGTTTAGTTGGTTGGTTGCAAGATTTTCAGTAACAAAGTTTGATTTAGTTTGAGGGTTTAGTTTCTGAAGTACTAATGCAACCGATTTTACAGTCAGAAATTACATAATTTATCTTAAAGTTAGACACTGATAAAAATCAGAATCAAGAAAATTCAGCACGAATCGAAAGCTTTTGCATAATTTTGATTACAAAAATTTCAGTTCAGTTGAACTTACATACAACCAAACTGCACCTACTGTAATGGGCCGTCGAAAAACTACGACGTTCAAAGATTCATAATGTTGCTTAACTGCAATTGGCGTAACTGCATTACTATTTTCACGCACCAATTGTGCCTGCAATACTTCCAAAACTTCACAAATGCACCCGCAAACACATGAAGACATTGCAAATGCCTTAAGCCCAGTCAGTAGACACACTTTATTCATCAAAAGACCGCCCATTTTGACATATCCATACTGCTGCATCACCTCCAGAAGCATACCCCAGTGTTGTTCCCAGTAAATTTACTGAGTAAAAGTTACTCGGTACTTAGTTATTTTGAATTAAAGTAAGTACTTTTACTTACCGGTAAAAAAATTTCTGAATTTTACTTACTGAATACCGAGTTTCAATTTTGAATTACTCAATTAGAAAAAAATTCGGTAAACTCGGTACACGGTAATTTACTGAGTTGTTTACTGAGTAAAAGCTTCTGAAATTGGTGCCTCGCCACAGAAAATATGCGGTTTTGCTTTCGCTAATAGATCTGCTAACGACAAAAACACATTTTTGCCTATTATTTTGCAATTTTCACAGCTTGCATACCTTAGCTTTCCCCCTTTGCGCGGCAGAATTGCAAACGGACTATCAGACGCAAAGACTATGGAAGTAGAAACTATATCTACTACTGCTACCTATATTTTGATTGACGTTTTTGGTTTTAGTCGCGTCTTGGCCACGGGTAGTTTACGCTATCCCGTGTGTTACGGCGGCCCAGGCATCTGCGAGAGCGGTTGTTTGTGGGTTCGAAACCGGTCGAAGCGACTGGAAGTAGTCAACGTAAAGCCCAACCCAGACCACCGAAAGCCGGTGATGGCCAGTAGGTAAATGGGAACCGAACCGGAGCTGCCGTTGCACTCTATGACAGCAAAGGGTAGGATGTTTGTAGGTAGGGCACTCCATTGAAAGGCTCTGATAAGAGCGCGGGGTGTCCTGAGCTGTCCGAAAGGACAGTGGAATCTAAACAAACAATCAGTCTGATGAACTCTGAGGAAATGGCGAGATTTAGAACAGGTCTTCTCCTACCAATTTGGCCAGGCTTTTCATCTAAAGCCACATCCTCTAGTCACTATAGTGTGTATATTTTAAGGCCTTCCATGCATGCTAATTTGCACAATAAATAATGTGAAATAACACAAAACACGATTAAAATTCTGAAAAGTCGAGCTACATTTTCTGAACTTCATCAATCAGCACTGAAAACGGATTCTAGTAGCTAAATGCTATATCAGGTAAACGTTTTCAGATAAATTGTATATTTCTGAATTTTGAAGGTTTTACCGAGTTTACTGAATTGTTTACCGAGTACTTACCGGGTAATTTTTGAAAAACCCAGTACTTACTCGCACTTACTGAATTTCAAAAAATCTGGATTTACTTACTGAATACTTACCGAGTTTTAGAAATTTGAGCTAGGCACAACACTGCATACCACTCAGCAATGGGTTTACGGTATTGGATGTTCGATTTTGACTGCAGCTGTCCAAAAACCTATACTGTACCTCCATGGAATTTTCGATTTTCTGCTAACAAATTAAAATTTTGCAACAGATTTTGAATTTCTTGAAATAAAAAAAACACTTTTTCAACTAAAAAGCTGCAACGAAACGAGCACGTCGAGCAATGTCTTCTATGTGTAGTAAATGTGTGTGTGTGCCAAAAAACAACCCAGCAGACTTTTTCTGTGACAACCGTAAATCTCAACCGATTGGAATGATTCTTTTTTGCTTGGAAGAGAAATAAATTCTTGACAGATTGGTGAAATTACTATTATGATTGGCTGCTTAGTTCCTGAGATTTTTGCCGTCAAAGTCAAAACAGAGATTTGGATTTTGGATTCCGTAGCACTTCATAATAAAATAGATTCCTGCTGCCTGTGCCTGGTGACACACACGCTCTGTTACGTCACCAGTAAACTCTCGTTAGTTAGCCCCCCAGCACTACTGTAGGAATCTGCTTTATTGCTCATTACCGCGAAAATCTGTTTAGACGTTGAGGACAAATATCTCAGAAACTGACCAGGGATATCTTTGATTTTATCTTGACAAAACTTTCCCCAATCTCTGAATTCATTTAAAAAAGGATTCATTCAAATCGGGTGAGATTTACGGTTGCAAAAGTAAAAAAAGTCTGTTGTGTTGTTTTTAAATCATTCTTGTTCATTGCCAAAATCACTGTTTTAGCTCTGAACAAAAATCTCAGGAACCAAGCAAGTAGAGTATCTTAATGTAAATTTCAGCAATTTTTTCCAGAATTTATTTGTCTTTCATTCAAAACGATTCATTTAAATCGGCTGAGATTTAGGTTCATACAGTAAAAAATCTGCTGGGTTGTTCTTTGCACACCCAGTGTAGATCAGTGCCAGGCGAGACAGGGCAGAGAGCGGGAGTGGGTATACGGTACCTGTCCTCCATTTGGGCTTATCGAAGTCGAACTGTTCGGCCTCCTTGGCCCATCTGGCAGTGATTTCCTCTCCGGTGGGCAAATGACTGGAATCGCTGGCGGTAAGAAGCTCGATGTTTTCTCCGATGCCTGCAAAACCCTGTCTCACTCACTGTCGGTTAGCTGGCCTAGAACAGGCTCATTTGGCAATCGATCGATTTTTTGCTCAATTGCCCGTTTTTTACGTGCGCCAGCAGTAGGAGAGATTGGCCGGCAAATTGGATAGAAAAAATTAACAGCCACTGCTTTATGGCCGGAGCGTGTGCCCAAACCCGGCGATGGGACTAGGAGGCACGCCATCTAATACACTCAGCTATCAGTGAGTGACGGGCCAGCTGATTAAACCATCAATTCATCTCTGCTTCCGGCTGATTAGAACTGCTTGCAAATGCAGATCGCGCGTGCAAAGCGGTAGAGAAAGCGGCGCAAATAGAGCAACGCGGCAACGATTTTGTGTCAGTGGGGGAGGCAGCGCGTCCGAATGATGGGTGGCGGAGCCCCGGGGGTGCGATAGAGACACGCACTTTTAAGTGATTTGGCCAGTAATTTGGCAGAGCCACTTGCCTGGCAACTCCGGGTAGAGTATTCGCTGCTTCTCCGTCAATTTCTGCGACCAAATTATGGCCTGGTCGGCCAAATCTTGAGACCAGATCAAAGGCGGACAGCCGTAGCGCAGGCGCAAACTATTGTGCGCGTCAAGGCACTCGCGTTGAAAGTTGACGTCGGCTGAAACGCACAGACATTCTCTTCTCCATACCTCCAATCACGCCTGCCTAGTCAATTTTTTAACAATTCACTCAATTACCTATCAGTGAGAAAGTTAGGTTTCAGTGTGCTTATTTCAACAACTGGCTCATGTGTGGTTATTGCAGTCTTACTAAGTGTCAGCAAAGTTTCACAACCCATGTATCATTTTGAGGACGTACAATACCAGAGAAACCCAATCCCAATACATGGCACCCCAATACTTTCTGTGCCAAAAGTCGTATTTCAGTGAGCAGGCACGTTCTTTACGACTAGATATTGCAAAAAATTTTAATTTAAAAATTTTTCTAAATTACTATAGATAAACATTGAAAGTTAATTACTGGTGCACTGATCCGGCTATAAGAATAGTCGCTTGTATTCAGCTAACTTTTAGTTGGCTCACTAAAAAGGCTTCCTAAAGCTAATTATCGATAGAATCTACAAGATTTATAGGTCAGAATCAGTAATGAGGATTGGGGCAGAAATACCCCAATCTCACTCACAATTACTCAATACCTGAAAAACACCCTAATCAATTTCCTCCTATACGTATGTAGGCAAAGGGGGGCTGAGGGGGTGAGTTGGCCCCCTCAGAATCTGATCTACCCCCTCAGCCGGCCGCTACCCCCCTCAGGGAATTTTTTGGAAGAATATTGTATAGAAAATTATGATGAAAATATGCCTGGATTAGGTGTACAAATAAATGAGCTCAGAATAGCTTATTTTAGCTTACTTTAATGAAAAATAAGCAAAAAACCTTGATTTTAGCAAAAAATCGGACTTTTTGGCTTACCACTCCCTCAGGAATTGAAAATTCTACCCCCCCCCCTTCAGCCGAAATGCTAGCCCATGTCTGCATACATCTACGTACAGTATCTGCTCAGTATGCTACAGGCTACAAAACAAGGCCAAACTGTAGACCAATTCAAAATTATAGAAAACTTTAAACAAATGCTTGACAAAAATCTCAATTTGCTTCTGCAAATTACTAAATTTGGTTGGGGTTGATTTCACAGATGTGTAGCTAATAAACTCAAGATTGTTTCATTCAATTACAGCTTGCAAAATAACACAGTTTCACCAAATCACTAAAAGAGCTAGTTTGAACAAAGCATCCCCATTAGTGATCTAGACCTAACATTAATCTAAGATCTAAACCCAAAGGAGCAGATCGACTGTACAGTGACAGACATGGTGTGTAGAAAGAAAGCCTACCGAAGACTTGAAACTTTGGCCTCTGTTTGAACTTGACGTCCTTCATGGCTTTGATCAGTTTCTGGTCGAACTCGTCCATCTTGCGTTCGTCGCTGTAGGAGGAGCCGACGGTGCTGCTGGCACAGGAATGGTTCATGTCGTGCGGTGGTCTGGCCGTTTCCTGTTCCAAATTGTCAGTTTCCGTGCCTGCCAACCAATCTATAAGGCCAGCGTCGCTCTCCGCTCTAACACTCTGTTGTCATTTGTTCACACTAAGGAGGGGAGGCAGGGGGTGCCACCGGCGCCGCCGCCTGCTGTCTGGACGCTGGCAGGCCGAGCGGCAAATCGACAGAGACAGGGCGTGCGCTAAACCAATTTCCTCACAAGCTACTGGCGACTAGATGGAAACTGATTGCTCAACAAGGGTTCTTGGGCCGGCTGTCCCTCTCTCTCTCTCTCTCTCTCTCTCTCTCTCTACACACGCCCCTATGTTTATTCCATGCCGCTGCTATAGCCTATCGATTGCCGGCCGTCCAGCAATTTATAGCCCACCGCCCGATCGACTCGGCTCTCCACCAGCCACGCCCGACCAGCAGCACAGATTAGCCCTATTCTGGCGACCCACTCTAATTGACCTTACTACTACGCCAGATGCACTAACCAGAAAACCACGAGATCTTGGCTGCCGCCGTCTTGCCATGCCAGCCGCGCTTTATTACACTGGCTGCGCCTCTCTAATTGCCTGCTCATCTTTCACCATTACACTACTGACTGCAACTAAAAGTTCTGCTCAGAAATGCTACACGGCAGACTTACTCGAAAGAAAGGCGCGATCTAACACTGTCTCTCTCTATGATTATGTTACTTTCTCTTGTCTCAGGTTAAAATGCTGGGAACGACTAAAACCAGATCGGGAACAAACTTGGAAAGTCTTCCCTTTTCTTAGCCAACAGCATTTTACAGAACAAAACGAAATTAATCACGGGTTTATACGAAAAAGAATTGCTTTTATAGCGGACAATACAGCACGTAATCCTTCAGTTTTCTTAAACTAAAATTTTTAATGATTCATCAGGATTTTGGGAGAACGCGGCAAGTACTAATGGTTAGTACCGATTTCTTACAATCATCCACAGCAATTTGAAAAGGGTTATATCATATTAAACCTTATCTTTTATGGCAAAATACATATGTAGGTAATAGTAGTGAAAATACGTATGTAAACAGCGCATGTGTGAGTGTAATTATTTCCAGCGTGCTCATAATTTAGTCATTTCCATAATAGTAACGCGGCAGAGATGCGTGTGCAATTGCTATGGCAACTGCGGACCTGAGAGAGAATTCACGCTGTGCAGAACACGCATAAAGCGTTTACCGCGCTGAATTTTTTAGCTGCTGTTTTCTCTGCAACCTTTCTTATATGTAAATATCGTGTGCCAAAATGAAACCAGCTCAGCGGAGACGGCCGACTCATATGGACAAAATCCGCGAACGACAGATACTGAATGGCCATTTTAGACGGGTCTGGAATCAAAAATGTACGTAACTGTGTGACTAAGCAATCGAGGAATGTCAATCTTTGCAGCCACAATTGACAACAAAACGCCGAGGTCTATGTACACTAGAGGTTCACGGAACAGACAAAATTTACCGCGTAGCCATTCCGCCGAGCCACTGTTCTCTAAAACGAACGGAGTAAGCAAGCCTACTTCTCTTGTTAAGTAAGTAAAACTGAATTTCAGACGAGTTCATCGGATGGCCTAAGGCCTCAGAGTGCCAGCACAAACTTGGACCTGCATCGTAGAGCTCTACGATCGTCGGATCTGGCTAAGTCAGATAGTCTAGCGGGTGACTCATACAGGTACGAGAGACGAACTCTGGATCGAGGCGATGTAATGCAAGTGCATTTCTACCAATTTGCTCAACCTACGCGGGCTTTCATGCCTCGAACGCTTCTCACCAACTTCACCGAATCCAAAGTGGCCAAACAACGCTACTACCAGGGTCCGAGGATCAGAAGTCGAAGTGGCTCCAACTCTCTGAACAATTCGCATAATTTCGAGCCTGTGCCCGTGCCTTTGAACGGTCTGAGTCCTGAGCTGGAAGAAAGACCCAAGACCAGGACCATTTCAAGAATGACAAACGAGTCTATACCGATTAGCTTGTCCCCGGAACTGTTGAGTAAGTCGCCGACCACTCCTTCCATCAAGAGAGACCGTGTGAGACCAAATCTCATCGACAAGCAAACAAAGACCAGCTCGGTGTTGAAGGAAAAACTGGATCATGAGTAAGAAACGATTGCGGTTCGATGAGATCAAATGCAAGCCTGTATTTCAGAACAGAAGAAGCCAAGTATTATCAGTTCATCCATGAAGTTACCACCGATATCATTGACCGTGGTGTGTACGACGAAAAAGTGCTCAAGAGCATTCTGGCTTATCATATGCAACTGAGAAAACATGAACTGAACGCCGTATGTTTGCATACTGTAGATGTTGCTGGGCTTTTCGCTGGGAGACCTTTTTAGGTCTAGAGAAGGGTTGCGGTACCAAATTCAAAGTTCGTTTTGGAGACGGGTGATAAGTGGATTTGATCAACCTTTGTGGGGTCTCTGGGGCTGGGTGGGCAAAAATCAAAAGCCCTATTTGCTTCAGACAAAGCAATAAAAATCCATTTTCAGTTTTGAAACCTTATTTTGGTTTCATAAATATATGTAAATCATATCCTAAATGCTACATGAAATCCTATTTTCTAGTCAAATCCCGCATTTGAATGCGAGTTTTAAACATTAAATTAAGGTTTAGAGCTGATAAATAGCCTCAGAAACTTTACCTTCGATTCTAAAGCAGTAGTCGATTATAAAAGCCCTGAGAAACTGAATTTAAGATTTGAACGTAGTTTGCTTCCTTATAGTATAACCATTGTTCATCATTTATTTGTTCCCACATTTCAGTCCAAGATGAAACTACTCCTTTCCAAACTGTTGAGCGACCTGGGAATTTCACCAGAGGGATTTTTGAGCGTCTACATCGAGCGAGCCGAGCATCCCGAGGGTCTTGTGGTCGACCAACCCAACCACCTGCCCAAAACCGAACATGCCAGATCGCTCTGGGACCCTGGCGACTTTCGCCTGGCCAGCACAGAACACGAACTGCAGGACAGAAAGGTAGAGCAGAAGCCATTCTTACAACAACTGTACACTCTGCATTTTCCCCAGGAGATGAAATCAGTTGCAAACGGTCATTCAAAAGCGGGAAACAACGACGAAGTCAGTCATTGCAGTTTGTCTCTGAACGCAGAGGACATAGACGACTTACTAGAGGACCGGCACATCAATAGACTGATAAAAAAGGTAACCGATCATCAAGACAAACACCCGGACGATCATTCCAAGTCTGCTGACTCTAAAGACCAAAACACGCAACAAGATCAGAATCAGGAGGAGGAGGAGGAAGAAGAGGAAGACGACGATCAAACGGTTGGCGAAGTGAGTGACTTGGAAGACGATGAAGCTGAAGAGGAAGAATACAAATCTGAAGAAGAAGAAGGGGAGGAAGAGGGAGAGAAAGATGAGCAAGTACATTCAGAGCACAGTTCAAGCGTGTCTCAGTGGTCGGAGTCCCAAAAGAGTGAGCAGCTACCAAACCCTGAGCTGCCTCCAGAGGTCAAGCAACAGCCACTGAATGTAGCCGGGAGCTTGAGCAGTAGTGGAGAGAACTTTGATCTGGCTGTAGAGCCGCCAGCAGACCTTGCCTTAGACAGCTCAGCTGAAGCCAAGAGTCCTCCTCAGCCAGTTCCACTACCGCGAGTTGGAACTCTAGATGTGGATGATGAAGACTCTCTGGAACAGAGGTCAGATGAGAAGCGATTTTCACCTGATCACAGTGAACTACCAAGAACCCTGCCAAAAGTGGCAACTCTGGACGTGGAGGATGAGGAAAAAGCTGAGCGAGAAGAGTCACTGGTAGAAGAGGCTAAAACTAAGCAAAGTTCAGCCTCAAGAGTAGTGGACGAAACGGACGAACAAAAGGCAGAGGAACAACAGTCAGTGGAAGAGAGGTCAGAGGAGCTTAGAACAAAGCGACTGAAGTTTCTGCAGAAATTCGACAAGGTTGAGCAGCAGGTACAGAGGGAAGAGCCTCAGCTGGGCAGGGAGCAAGACCCAGAGGACACCTTGTCAGACAGAAGTCGTGAGCTCGAAGAGTCTGCCCCCAAATCATCCAGTTTTGAGGAAGACGACGACCAAAGCGAAATAGGGCGGGGTTTTCCGCCACTCAGTCCAATCACTGAGCTGCCTGAAAGTCCGCATCTGAGGCAGCAGTCTGAGGAACTAGCAGATTCGCCGAACCAATCGATTGTATCTGAAGCTACAAACTCCCGAAAAGAATCCGAAGCAGCAGAAGTATCAGATAATTGAGATGTTGAATATTCAGTTGATTCTCAGAAAGGTGACACCGCTAAAAATGCGGTGATTTGTACGTATACTTGTATGTCGAAACGCAGTATAGAGATGTACACGGGCCGGCCGAGCGCGTCGTCAAGTCGCCCCGAATTTTTAAAAATTTTAGTAATAATAGAGGACACTTTTTGCGATTTCAGAGGAGTTCATAACAATACTGTTTTTCACAACTACTTTGACAAATTAATGAATTTTCGACCTGGGTTTCTTTGATTTGATTAAAAATAACAGATATATCAGCTAAACATCAAAACTGATACTGCATAACGAAAAATTATGAAAAAGAACCCAAAAATGCCGCATTTGAGTCCTGCCGATTATGTTATCGAAAAAACCGCGCCAAACAGGGACGCGAAACTTCGAAAACAGGCCAGGCCGAAAATTTTGGCTCGAGTGTATGCCTAATGCAGTGTACAGAAATAAATTTAACTATACACACATACATTACTATGTATCTGGTTGCATCTCTTTTTTAATGATTAAAGCTCCTTTAAATACCATGGAACCATACATGTAACAGGGGGTCTGGGGTCTGCCCCCCACCCGACTTATGCCAGACCCCCCAGATTAGAGCCCCGGAGACAATTTTTCCGACCCCCGATTTCCGAATTTTGCTGGCAAGTAACTTTTTGAGGAAATTTTTCAGAGACAAAAATTGCCAAAAGCGCCTGTTAAACAGCACTTTTCAGCACAAATTTGTTTTTTTAGTGCCCAACCCCCTCCCAAAATTTGGGCTCTGACCCCAACCCTCCCTCTTCCCCTACGGTGGATGACCTGTTACATGTATGGATGGAACATAAAATAGGCACTCATAGGAAGGAACATGACAACTCTGCAAGTGTTGTGTTGGGTATCATAATCATAAAACTGGAATGATCAAGCTAGAACTATAACTGCGAACATACATAGTAAAATAAACTTTTGCTGAAACATTATAAAAGAAATAAAACAGAATAAACTTTTTCTGAACCACCATTAAAGAAGCGGTCGGCTTAATCGGGCAAAGTTGATTTTTCAAAACAATCAATTTGTAGTTGGTGAGCCAATCGTTTCTGTAGACTGTTCAGAACAGTGGAAACAAAGGGTGGAAACTTCTAAAACAACCTACAGTACCTTTGCTAGTGAGCCCAACGCTTAGAGGACAGCTGACAAACCTGAGCGGTAGTACAGGAAGCGCTCTGTTCCAGAAGTGAGCAAGCCAAATCTCTGTTAAGCTCATTATTGTCTGCATCAATCAACTGCTCCTAAATGCAAAAAAAGATAACAAAAGAACAGGACACGACCAAACAGCTCACTCTTAAACTTTGTATCACCGAGGCAGTGTCGTCAGTATACAGGAGAACGCTATTCGTAGCATTGTCTTGTACGCTTAGAGTGGACAGCGTTCTGGCTTCTTGAACAAAAAAATCTGCAACAAAAAAGTCATATTACAGTCAGGCACGATCCGATCCGATGTGCGGGGGGGGGCTTTTACAGCCCTACGCTCAGACCTTGCAATCCATTGCGCAACCCCCGTGTTTCGTCATTTCGGACGTTTCCCTTCTATCACTGCCAGCCACTCTAGCCATGCTGTTGGGCGCCAGGTACTAAGAGAGCGCCTGGCGCATTGACGTCATAGTGCTGACAGCGTCCACTGCCGCCCGGCCGAAGAGGAGTAAACCGGTATAGGCCTTGTTGTGTCGTCTCAGCCAGCACTTGACGTCATTGATCTTTCTCCAAGTTGGCATGCTGTAGGAGCGGCTTCGGTGCTATGGCAGATCCAGTTGGTTCCCATTTTATCTACTCGCTGTAACCAGCTTTCGGTGGCCTGGGTGGAGCGTTGTGCCGACGACCAACTCTTTGCAGCAAGAAACTTGCCGCGCCGAGAGGATGAACCACTACAACCGCTAGGGATGCAGGGGCCGCCCTGACTCAGAGGCAGCAAGCTACCCACTGAGCCAACGACGCGGCAGTCAGGCACTTAACGCCCTTTATGGTATAGACACCATACAGTATACAGTAGTGCACAAAAAACGTCCTCTCCACTTCCTCGGGTTCACTAAAATCACTCTTTTTCAATCAATTCTCAACGAATTTGAACCAAATTTGGAGGGTAGATGCCCAATTACTCCGGCTACCTATGCTAGCAATTCAAATTTTGGCGAGACATTTAATCGAAAATGCGAAAATCATGTGGTCTCATAAAACAGCTTTTACTCAAGCAATAGAAAAGCTGCGCCCGTGAAATCATGGCCGCTTATACACCCAATGCAGTGCAATTTTATGTAGAAGTTTCAAAACCCTCGCTCAAAGTACGCGCGATAATACGATTTTCAAAGTTGATAAAAAATCGGGATTTATTCATTTTCAAAGCTAACATTTGGCGCAGGTGCCAGTACCATGAACAGACAGGCGGGCAAGGAACAGAAGACGAAAAAAAAAAACGATTTCCGGTCCATTCCCCAAGCCGCAAAAGTCTACCAAATGATACAGCTAGCGTTTAAGCAACAATTTCTCGTGCGGTTTAAATGTACATACAGTAATCTACGTTCTGGAGCTAACTATACAGCAGTACCTTTAGTTTGAGTGCGTTTCAGCCAATTCTGGCACCTGAGACAGACAGAACGCGCAGCCAACTGCCTTGCAACAAGCACAACGCTCGAACTGCACTGACCGTCCAGTAATGTCTGCAGGATCTTGCCACATATCTCCATCGCAAGATTCATCCTGAAACATGCGCAAATTTGTGTTACGAACACAGAAAGATGGACCTTTGCACTGGAAAAGAACGTACCTATCAGCACGAGCGAGCAACACTTTTTCGATCCATTTGGTTGCTAGATTATCAATTTGGGATTTATCGTCAAAGGCGGTGGTCTCCCTATTGTCCCTGAGAAGTTGCAGCCAATCAGCTTTCAGGGCAGCAGTTAGCTGCGCAGTGGCAGACTCCACGCACACATCCACACTTTTCTTAACCAACAATGGTTGTTGTGCATAGAACTGGTGTTCCATTTCTTTCTAAAAAATCAGCAATAAGCAAAACAATCCAACTCCTCTAAACAATCATCAACATGAATCTGCTGTTCCTTCAATTCAGTCTGGGATGAGAAAGAACGCTGTAGTGTGACTGGTTTTATCTTGCGAACGCTGCTGGTATCATTGTTGGAGGCAGAGAGAAGCAAATGTCTAACCGACTCTAAAATGACTGCTCTATATAAAAGAACGGTGCCCAGCTTTACTTACTCAACCACGGGCAGAACTCAACCAATCGAAGACCTGGGATTGGCACACTGACCTGAAATGAAAAATATGCTACGTACTGTACCGTACATGTACTAGGGGTTTTGGGGGGCTACCCCTCTGTCGGAAACCCTCACCCGCCGAGACAGGTTGAGGGACCCCCCCCCCGACCCAAAAATACAGGTATAGTGGCTCCAGTACTAACAAACTGGCTCGGAAATCACTAATTTTTAGCCTAAAATTCGCTTGAAAAGCCTTTGGAAAGTTTCCACTGCTGATATTCAAGAGAAATCGGTGTTTTTGGTAGCCGTTTTTGTCATTTCTTGCTTGTTTTTAGCTCAAAAACGCTATTTGGCAGCTTAAAAACAGCGATTTTTAGCGTCCTTACTGAAAAAAACTGTTAAAAACGCATTTCCAGGCGTTCTGGAGCTTTTTGAAATTTTGGACCCCTCTCTGGGCGAAACACCCCTCGACGCCACACCTGAGGAAAACCCCCTACCCCCTACCCCAGGTCGGCCCGGAGCTGTTACATGTACGTACGTACTCTATTGATAGAATAAGTGATTTCGAACAAAGACCCACTCAACTGCGCATACCAAGTGATCAGTGTTGGTGCTAAGAGAGCTCGCGTCCAGGTCAGTACTGATGTGCCGAATATGAGGTAGCTTAACCCCTTGTTACACACCGTTTTCAAAACTGTCGGCAAAAAAGTCGTTTGCCGATAGCTATCGGCAAAACAAATTTGTCAAATTTGCCGATAGTTTCTATCTCTATACACGTGTTTTTCTGTCGGCAAAGTTTGCCGATACCCAAAACTATCGGCTAAAGTTGTCGGCAAACGCGAAAAAACGAAACTATCGGCAAGCCACTAAAGTGGCAGGTATGTTGCAAGGGGTTAAATAAAAATATTAATATAAAAGTTCTATACTCACTTACACACCGAAAACAACCAATCCAAAGCAAAACAACAAAGTGCAGCGCCATGACAGACCTCCGCTTTCAAACTTGATAATAAACGTCTGAAAAAAACTTATTGAAAAGGCAGAGTACGGTTCAAGATAAGACGTAAGTACAGGTAAATTTGCTTTAGCAGTGTTAGCAAGTGTTTGGAAGCGGCTAGACGAAGTATAGAGGTGTCGGCCATACTCAACAGTTGCACCAACCACGGCACCGTAAAAGTCAGTTCCCCAGTCTGCAGACACTCGTTGAGTGTGCCTTGAACGTAACTCAACAGACCGGTCTGAAAGTAGTGTAAGAGAATACATTGCAAAATCTACACCAAATTGTATCACAGCAAGCAAAACAAAACAGTATCTAATCATCTAGTGTTGTTAGGCTCTTTTTTAAATCATTTTTGAAGGTCCATTTCGAAATTTTTTTTTTATTCAAAGTATGGAAATTTTGGGGAAATCTCTGAATTTAGCCTCAGATATACATTAGCAGTGCAGTTCTATCAATTTCATTCCTATTCTAAGCCTAAAAATACGCCTTGAAGGGCAGCAGTCACTCTGTGAGCAATGCTGCAGGTAGAATATCGACTCTCAGGCTGTAACACTATGTTTGAACCAAACTATCAGCTTTTG
>JASANB010000975.1:0-41277 GCA_030248155.1 Sabatieria punctata | reverse complement strand
TAAGGAGCAATAGTCGATTCCTAGAGAAAACGGCTCTTAAATTGACAGGCTGAATTTGTAGTAAATTTAGTAAATAGTAAAATAAAAATCCACTAGTAAAATAACAGTATGGCGGCTCCGGCATCTGTCTGTGAGAGCGGTTGTTTGTGGGTTCGAAACCGGTCGAAGCGACTGGAAGTAGTGGACGTAAAGCCCAACCCAGACCACCGAAAGCCGGTGATGGCCAGTAGGTAAATGGGAACCGAACCGGAGCTCCGTTGCACTCTATGACAGCAAAGCGGAGGGATGTTTGTAGGCAGGGCACTCCATTGAAAGACTCTGATAAGAGCGCGGGGTGTACTGAGCTGTCCGAAAGGACAGTGGAATCTAAACAAACAAACAAACAAACAAACAAACAAACAAACAAACAAACAAACAAACAAATGAAATAACAACATATATGGTACCACCTGAGGCCTCGATCGAAAGGGTACACCACCAGTACCATATATGGAACTGGTACCATATTGTTATTTACCTGATTGTATGAGGACTGATGATTCTTTTAGATTTGTGCAAAGTGGGACTCGGCGTCTGTTATGACATTAGATTTTCGGAAATGGCGCGTGTTTACGCGGATTTGGGTCAGTTTTGTATTTTAAAAACGCATCGTTGATTATTGAATTTATGCATACTTAAGGCGGTTAGGTGCGGGTTGCGTGTCAAGTGAGGTCCAATATTTCAGAGCTACAAAACGCTTAGAAATTCCTTTTAAATAAGGCTAGAAACCGCAGTTTTAAGCAGCCAAATTTGCGTTTAAAAGCTAAAAACAAGCACAAAGAGGCTTGTAGAAATAGCGATTATCTTGAATAAATATCAGCAGCGGAAAGGTCACGTTCGGTCATGGTTACCAAAGGACTTCTAAGCCAATTTTAAGCAAAAATTGGTGATTTCTCTGCAATGATCAGTGTGTCCAGGTTTCTTAGATGCTTTACTTGACTTGAACCTCAACCTATTTTTTAACCCCATTATTTTCAACTCTACTTTAAACCAACAGCCTTTTAGCTGTATGTAAGCCTATAGGAGCACTTTTTTAGCGATTTTTTGACGAGAGCAGTGAAGTGATGTACGTAAACGAGGTTCGATTAAACGCGAAACACTCGGAATAACTCGCTATTTCAAAACTCGGTTAAGTAATCGAGGCTCGGTTTGAAAACATACATTGGCCGCGGGGGGTGAGAGGGGTATAACCCTCCCTCTCACCGACCAATCCCCCCTCGACCCCCCTCCCGGAGGGAGAAAATTTTCGCTTTTTCAGGCGTTTTTTGTTTACTTCTGTGGTAGCCCCGAGTCTACCTTCACACGCCCCTACGAATGTTTTTCGGCCCATGTATGTTTGAAAAATACCGAGTTTGTGTAAATTATTCTAAAAAAGGTTGTAAATTATTAGGAAACGGTGCTGATCGCTTGTAAAACAGTTCTTTTACTAATCTACAGTAGATACCTCTCTACTGCTCTCTGACTTCACCTAACAAAGTTCAACATTCGAAATTCAAGAAAATCAGATTGTTCTTAACAAACAGCAATTCTATTGCAAAAAAGCAACAAAAAATTTCTTTGAAACCTCTTTGAATCAGTTCCAAATGGTTCCAAAAAATTCCAAGCGCTTAGTTTTACCCATAGTTTAATTTGAATTAAAAAGCCAAGAATTAAAGTTTAATTATAGAAATTTTAATTAAAGAATCTTAATTACCGAGCTTTCCGAGTTTTAGCGAGTCTTTCTGAGAGCCGTCATTTTCATCGTTTCTCTTTTCTTTTTGCGCAGTTTTGTTGTTCTTTGCGCCTCTATTTATATTAAAAGCGCTGTTTTACTGGCGATTTTAGCAATTTTAGTGTCTGAAATTCCAAAAAATCGCCAGAAAATCGGAAAAATCGTCTGTAGGGGTCCCGATCGGGGGGTCTGGCCTAAGTCGGGTGGGGGGGCAGACCCGTGTTGTTACGTGTATGGTAAGAACCAGACATGGGCTAGCATTTCGGCTGATGGGGGGTAGAATTTTCAATTCCTGAGAGGGGGGCTGAGGGGGGGGTAGAAGCGCCTGATGGGGGGCTGAAGGGGTGGTAAGCCAAAAAGTCCGATTTTGGCGAAAATCAGGGTTTTTTGGCTTATTTTTCATTAAAATAAGTTAAAATTAGCTATTCTGAGCTCATTTACGCCTATTCCAGGCATATTTTTATCATAATTTTCTATACAAAATTTTTCCCAAAAATTCCTGATGGGGGGTAGCGGCCGGCTGATGGGGGGTAGATCAGAGCCTGATGGAGGGCCAACCCCCCTCAGCCCCCCCCTTTGCCCATGTCTGGTAAGAACTGATGTTCAGGTTGTGATTTTCTGATTTACCCGGGAGCCTTCAATATGACCACAGGTCCTGCGCATTGGGAGTTGCTGGCTAGAAGTACAGCCGTGATAAATCAAGTATTTTCGGCGGTTTGCAGTCCGGCCAGAGATATCAACGCTTCCTATGTTGCCTGGGGTCACAGCATGATTGTAGATCCTTGGTAGGTACAGTACTCTATCGCATCTACAGCATAGAACCGGATGTGTTGGATTTGTTACTAACATGACCTAGGATTTGGTCCTTTGAGGCCAATATTTGGTGCAAGTTGGTGTGTATTTACGTATATTTAGTATTCTGCTTTTAGGGGTACTGTAATTGCTTCAGCGGATGAGAAGGAAACCATTGTTTATGGAGAAGTTGGTAAGTGTTTATGGAGTTATTAGGGCAGTCTTGTAAAAATGCAGTATACAATGTTGAGTGCGAATAATACCTAAAGCCCCAATACCCCTATACTTGCGTAGCTGAGCCAATAGTTGCATTTCAGTGAGCAGGTACATTTCAGTGGTGTACTCAGGATTTTTTGCACTGGGATTAAAATTTTGAATTTTGGTTGGACAGTGGCCAAAAATTTTGAAAAAATATTCTTTGAGAAAGCATCTCAGAGCCATTCTGAGTGTAAAATTAGCAGAAATTAACAGTTTTAGTAGTTAATAATAATAATTCGTAGTTCAGTCGTGTTTCTTATTTTCCACGAATTCCTTTCCTGACTCGGCTGGAAAGAGAGTTGGTAGCGCCGCACAGCCCTGGATGCGTACTGTACATTTACGGTACTGGTACACATACATGGGCCGGGGGGGTAAGGGGTGGTATACCCCTCCCCCTCGGCCGGCCATACCCCCCTCCCCCACCCACCCCCCCTCCCGGAGGGAGGAAATTTTCGCCTATTTAAGGCAAAATAGGCGTTTTTTGGCCTTTTTTCGGGGGACCCCCCCCCCCCCCCCCCGAGGTCTCCAACCCCCTACCACTAAGAAACACTAAGAAGACACTACTAACTTTTAGTTAATTTACGCTAAAACAGCTTCCTAAACCAAACAATCGATCCACCTTTTCGGTTTTAGGGGATAACCACAAACTCCCTAGTACACGTATGACCCGATACCAGTTTTTACTCTAATACAATGTACGATAGCAGTTAATCTGCAGTCAGTACCTAACGACTTTCGGTCAGACGTGGGTTGGTGCGGTTGGACATGCGAGATTTGATTCTGTCAAACTGGAGAGCTACGTAAAAACTAAAGCTTTGCAGATTTGAATAGAGTTAGTGAAGTGCGGTCGATGATACCAATCACTGGTCAGAGAAGAAAAGATATGTATGAGACTATTAGAACTGAAAAAGTTTAACACTTCTTACCATTTATACCTAAATGAACCAATGGAATGCCGTATGTACGTTTTATGCTACTAAACACTTGTTGACGGAGCACATAAATTGATTTTCCTATGCCTGCTGTATCATTCTATCAATTTAATAATAAATTTGTGGGGAATGCAACGACTATTAGATTTTATTGCTAAGCTTTCGAGCACACTACGGGGCTACTGTTATTTTACTACGTAGTGGATTTTTATTTTACTATTTACTACAAATTCAGCTCGTCAATTTAATTTTTATTTTTGTTTTACTACCAAGCAGCTCCGATTTTACTAATTTTTGTTTTACTATTAATGTGATTAATTTTACTACTATTTTACTACGATTTTACTAGTCATTAGGGGCAATTTTGCATCAATGATGCCAATATCTTATGACTAATGTTGGTGCTAAATAGTTGCTAAATTTGATCATGATATAAGGTTCCCAAGAAATTTAGAGACAAGAATGTGTGAAATTCGACTGACAAAAGTGCGCCCACACATCTTTTATTGCAAAATTGATCAAGAATTTGGCTGGAATTCACCAAAAACTAGTAAAATAGTAGTAAAATTTTCATTTTACTATTGACGGTCTTTGTTAATTAAGTTTAATTTTTACTTTATTATTGGCTCTTAATTTTACTTTTTACTATTATTTTACTACTAGTAAAATACCACTAGTATTACTAATTTTTGTTTTACTATATTATAGTAAAATAACAGTATACGGGGCTCGTTATCAAAGCGCGAATAGCAAGCTCGCACACACAGCTGTTACACTCTAAGTGAAGTCAAAACAAAACTGCAAAAACTACGCAGTTTGCAAACAAAACAAAACTGAAGTTACAAATAGTGCAATCTGCGCCAAGCATTCTATCAATTTGTTGTGCGTTATCTCAAAGAATAGTTTTGTTCAAAAGTCGCCTGGTGAAGTACAAACCACCTCAAAATACCACAAACGAACCATTGAAACCGTGTAACTTTTTTTTAATTACGTACAGTAGTTTACCAGCCATCTTCTGTCGTTTATATAGGAAGCGGAAATTTCCCACAGTGCGCAGACAGACTTTTCACTCCAGATTTCATTTTCGGGAATAAGACCTCACAGACTCCAAGTTATGAAAAGAAAGAGTTTGAATTTGGACAACTGCCACAAGCTCAAACGCCAAGGTTTTTAGCTTAGTTTTGGAGAAATTGTTTTTGGCCCGTTTTTTCTGCTGGTAGTGTGATAAACTTTGAAAAGTAGCCATTTTAGGCACATAAATGTAACGTACCCGAACGAAGGTGCCTTCTGTGGGGAGTGCTGCGCTGCCACTCTCCCGCCTCAACGCGGCGTCCGGTTGGCAACTAGACACCGCCGAGGCAGACATGACGGTGAGAGAGCCCCTGGCCCAGCTTAGGGCCGGCCCGGGGGATCTCGTTCTAGGTGAAAAAAGGTCACCAATCCCTATAAGGCCCCTTGTCTTCGGACCCTCAGCAATGAGGTTTCCAGGTCATCTATGTATTTCGGTGGTGCCGTCCTAGATGGGGTTTGCCACTGATCCTGATGCCTGGAATGAGGCTGCCTTCTTTCCTGACATCAATTCTCTGGCGTGCCCAGTGATGCGATGTTACAGTGGGAAAATATCGAAAATTTTAAAACATATTAATATAACTATACATATATGTTTTTCGACAATCAAACATATAAATAACGCATATAGTTATATGTTTCTTAAAATCGAATATGCACATATTTTTAAACATAAAACATATTTGTGTAAAAGTCGCTTATTCACTTATAATTTGTCTTAATTTTCGATAATTCAAAGTTGAGATTCTGAATTTCCTGTTTAAAACGGTTTGCAACAAGTTAGATAGCATACTCAGATTCAATAAGTTTAAGTGAAAGTCAGATTTTGGAAAAGTTTACTGTCAAACAGCAACCAAAAGTCTTGAAATCATGAATTCCTATAGCAAAATATGTATGTGTTTCCAGAAACATATTGGCCTCAAAACATATAAATACAAAACATATTTGACATGCAAACATATTGAGAAACATAAACATATATATGTTTTCGCAAAAACAAACATATTTATGTTTTAAAACATATACATAAAACATATATGTTTCCCACATTATGCGATGTCTGGAGTCGACTACCGGATTCTTTCTGTCTCCTTGTACCTACATGTTCTGCGTCTGTCCGTCTCTGTCTTTCTCTCCAGTTCTATTTCTCTTTACTCTGGTAATTTCTCCATTCCTGCTCTGTTCTATGTGTTATAACTTGCAGATTGTCTGTCAATGCGGCTCGATTTTTACCTATTTTTAAGGTTTTCTGATTTTCTGAATGCACAGCATACTATACGTACAGTGTCACAAATACTCTACAGTGCAGATCTTGATGCCAATGGAACTGAGTTATGTAGCTCAAGGCTGTTTTATAAGTCAGCCCTATCGCCTAGTAAAACGCGATAAATATATGGGACTGACTACCTATTTTATTTAAAATATTTTGCAGAACAAGAGTGTATCACACTGCTGCTAGGGAGACTGTTCCATATCGGCACAACTCTAGACTAGGGTTCCGACGATATATCGACATCGATATCGAAAAGTCGATATATCGACCCTATTTCCAATATCGATGTCGATATCGCGATATTTCGCATCGATATTTTCGATATTTCTTGGGCGGAAAAGTAGGGCAAAAACAAAACTGACACCAAGCTTATCTCTCTGGATCAGTAAAAAAAAACAGTTTTTCCTGGACAACTCAGAAATCGATGGTATAGTCAAAACCTAACAGTGGCACGATAGCTCTCAGTAACATCAATTTCTCGGCATTCTCAGCTTTCAGACAGGAACGCTTAGCTCTTAAATGTCGGCAGCAGCACTGGAGCTGCTCACTCCGCACACTTAAAGCAGGAGGGCAGAAGCAGACATGGGCTATATGGTTGGATGATATTGGATTTTCGGGATGCATATGATATTGCATATGAATATATGCATGCAATCTCTAGTGCATATTGATATTGCATATATCATAGGCATGCAAAAATGAGATATGTACATATTTTTTGCATATTTGCATATTTTATCAAGGCGGCCTGAAATCGATAATTAGACGTTTTCCAAGCGTTTTCGAGTTTGATTGGAATGTCTACGAAATCTTTAGCAGTTATTAGGCATACCTATTTTACAGATGCAGACCTCATCTGGAAAGAACAAGAGGGGAAACACAGTTTCGCATGAAAGATAAGCTCATTTCATAATTTTTAGATAAAAAATGGTTGGCATTACAGATTTTTGGCTAAATTTACAGTTTGCATGTTCAAATTTGTTTTCTTTAATGTGGTATACCTAACCGTTTGTAGTCCTGTCCTAGTTTTACAAACTAAAAAATTCAGAATTTGAAAAGTCTCAGTTGAGATTTCCATTCTTTGCGAGTTGAGTTTAGGGTCTCAAGCCATTCATCTCCATTCTGTAAGTCGAAAGAGGAAGCTTTGATCTCTGTAAAGTACAGATTTACAGTATAAACTGCTTCAATCAAGGGATTTAATATTTTAAATTATATATTTTAGTTTGATGAAAAATTAGCAAAAACGTGGCGACTATCCTATAAACACTGAAATCCAGTCTGTTTGACTGTTTTGGGATGTTCATTGTGTCACCTTAGTTTGAACAGTTGTGCTGAAAACTCCAGATATTTATGAAGCAATGAGGTGCTTGCAGAAATTTGCAATTCGCCAAACAAACAAACTCTTTCATTTTTCCTCAGCTCAAAGCCAAAAATCGGTCCAACTGGATCTCTTAGAAATTTGTACTGTTTGGATTAATACTTTATGGATTTCTCCGCGCCAAATAGGTAAAGCAACTATTTGAATCGTTTAACGTTCTTCAGAACATGAGTATACAGCAGGAAAAGTCAGCGACACCTTTGACAAAAAATATGCAAACTAAAAATATGCAAAATTTTGATATCAGGGTCAATTTGCATATGACTATTGCATATTGGAATTTTGCATGCATATGATATTGCATATGCATATATGCATGCCAAAAACCATGCATATATGCATTGTTTGATATTGCATATTGCATATATGCGTCCAACCGTACATGGGCTAGCATTTGGGCTGAGGGGTGGTAAATTTTCAAATCCTGAGGGGTACCGCCGGACGGACTGATGGGTGGTCGAAAGGATGGTAAGCAAAAAAGTCCCATATTTTTCCTAAAGTCAAGATTTTTTCGCTTATTTGTTACTAAAATAAGTTAAAATACGCTATTTTGTCTGAGCTCTTTATGCCTAATGAGGGTGGAGCATAGGCCTGATGGGATCATCCATTTGTTTGTTTGTTTGTTTGTTTGTTTGTTTGTTTATGAGTTCTACTGTCCTTTCGGACAGCTCAGGACACCCCTCGCTCTTTTCAGAGCCCTTCAATGGGGTAGCCCTGTCTACAAACAACCCTCCCCTTTGCTGCTATTAGGTGCAACGGCAGCGCCGGTTCGGTTCCCATTTACCTACTGGCCATCACCGGCTTTCGGCGGTCTGGGTTGGGCTTACGTCGACTACTTCCAGTCGCTTCGACCGGTTTCGAACCCACAAACAACCGCTCCACGGATGCCGGGGCCGCCGTGACACGCCGTTTTATTGAAGGGCTTCAGAAGGGCCACTACCTTTTCTGTCATTCTCTACTTAATTGATATCAAATCGCTGATTGCATCAGTGCTTGACTGATAAGCAGCGAGAGCAGTTTGCTCTTTCAAATTTTCAGATGTTCTGCATAACTATAAATATCGATATGGATATCGATCGATATTGAGCTGAAAATATCGATATCGATATCGAATATCGACGGATTTTGATATCGTCGGAACACTACTCCATACACAAATAAGTGATCTCTAACATTGGTTGAAGTGGTCGGAACCGTAACAGTGCTAATTAGTCAACAAGCACTCCCAGTCCTGTTTTTTTACCCTGTTTTTCTATGCCTAAGCCTAAGCTTGAGAACCCATTCTTTTAAGCTTTTAAAATACAGGGGAGGGGAACGGCTCCCTTTCTAGCAACAAGCAGGCAATAGCTGCGTCATATATTGCCAGACGAAGCTAAAGTGAAGCAAAACCGCCAAAAACTGGTCTGTGACATGGTGCATAACAGCTTGAATTAATAGCAGACAGCTGCTGGCATCTTAGCGCCGTCTGGTTGGTTTGTGTGCTGGGCTTAAAAATGCGCTGCAAATTGCGTTATGGATTATACCTATTTGATTGGGCGCCTGTCTCAAGTGACTCTCTTTGCAACTCGTTTAGAGTTGATTTCAAAATGCAGAGTCTGTCTGTCGCCACACTATTTATCATGCGACAGCGCGCTGTGCGCCCATTTAGGCAATGCAAGCAAAGCAAAATACGTGCTGTTGCCGGGTCAACAGGCGGGGGGTGGGGCGTGTGCCACATGTTAATGAGCTTTTTAAGCCTGTTCGGGGATGGGTCAATGCCAATTTGCCTAGATTATAAAGTGTGTGGCGGCTCTATTAGCCAAACGAACGTTGCCCGTTGATAGGCCGCAGACGTACGCCTGCCCAAATTCGATTGATTCTTGCTGTGGCGGCCAAAACTCGATTCGGTCGACCCACGACCAATTCCGATACTTTGTCGCCGACAGCTATATACGTATATGTAGGCAAGCCGGCGGTTCGCAGGTTGCCGACGTTACTAGCTGTTGCCTACCGGACTGACTGAGTTGATTGGATTAGGAGCCACCAGCCTGCAATCTCAGCTGAGACCCCATGCAGTCGCGCTTGAGCTTAGATGTCGCTCTTATATGCTCCTAATGCCTTGATTGGACACGAGACTCGCTCTGTCCGCTCGTGTTAGCTTCGCTGCTCATTCTGGACCGTTTTTAGACAATAGAGACCTAATCCAGTCCATATACTACAGTAGGGAAACTTGCCTACCTATGCTGTCTAGACTAACTGTTGTTACCTTAAATTCAAATTGGTAGCCTCTCTCCTGAGTCGATTTTTCAACCCATACTTGTCGCTGGGTTTTATCCTCCAGATTGTGCTCAACGTAACCTAGCCAGTTACCCCGAATTTTTTGGATTGTGACCACTCTCATCCCATCTTCGTATGTATGTATTTTTCCGACCCAAACAGCACTATGTAAAGCAGCTAATGTGTAGCAGTCTAATAGAGACAGTCAAAGAACACAAGACAAAGCTATTCTTTTCCAAACATTGTAAGGTTTTTGGGTTATTTTTTTTGGGCTTAAAATTGCTAAAATTCTTTTGATCACAAACTTGTATTATTATAGAGATGAAAATATCGATTTTTAGCGATCTTCGGCAATTTTACATATATTCTGATTTGTCTGTCCTAACCCATTGGTCGTGACCGTAGATAGAGAGAAATTTACGGTTTTTTAGTGAATCAGATGATTGAAGGAAGTTCGTTCTGCAAGGTCATCTGAAAAAAACAGCGTAGACAAAAATGCGGCCGCCATGAATTTTTGGGATTTTGTCGAAATTCCCTGTCGCGTTTTTCTTTAAAACGGAGCCGGCCAAGTTTGCCCTCTCTCCAGCTAACGAAGGTCTGATTAATAGCCTGAGCTGTTGAAGTGTCAGTTTTTCTAGTCCGAAACATCTGTTAGAGTCGGTCTTTCTCTTTGTCCATTAGTGCGCCGGCCTAAATTAGACTTAAAGCGTTGTGTAAACACGGCCGAAAAAGACAAATAGCAGAGCTTTGTTGGCCGCCGGCTTAAAGTGAGTTTTCAGTCAAAAATCGATCCTGTTTGCACTGGTAATTAGGAGAATGAAGCGCAGGCCAGTTAGAATGAGTGTTGAAGAGTGTATAAACCAAAATCTCTACTGAGTTGGAGAGTGAGCGTTTTGATCGATTTGAACCTTTTCACGTGTAATTATCCGGCTGCAGCCCCGGCTCCTCGCTCCACTCCCACTCCGGTTGGTGGCGAGTGTAACCGTAAAATCGCTTTTTCATTAGGTCCGCTAGCTAGCCACAGTTCTTTTTGAGCACGCTCGGTTTGCACTAATTTAAGTTTTGGAAAAAACTATCGATTGCTCGCATTCCTACCGGACGTTTTAGCGGCTGCGCCATTTTGTAACTCGGTCCAGGTGGGTTGCAGAGCGGCTGTTCTTTCTGCCCCGGCTGCCCTAATGACTGCTTAAAATTTATGGCCCACCAGGAAGTAACTCGATCGCCTATTAATGTCAGCTCTCAGGCATTAATCGAGTGTCGGTTAAAGTTAGGTGCTTGGTCTGTTTTGTTCGCTATGCATTTTTTGGTCTTTCTCCTTCATAGCTGCGTACTGTAGTGGGTTGCATTAGGGGTGCTGTGAGTGTGTCATGTATGGGATGGGGAGGAATAATGAATTTGAGGGTTATAAGGAAGCTATGACGGTTCGGTTGTCATATCGATTTGTATTAAGCTTGATTATTTCATTTTTAGGGGAGTGGGTGTTAGCCTTGGAACCAGTTAATTTTATAATTACCGATTTGCTGGCCATTTTAATGAAGAACAGCTGAAATCCAATTACGTAATTAGAGTTTTACTATGTGTGCAGCGAGTGACAGTCTGAATAGCACGCAATTCTCTCTGCTCTGATTAGAAGCACGCAACTGATGTGTCTTCACGACTATACTTTCGAAAATGAATTTTCGCTGTTGCATCGCTTTGCCTCTAGTCGTTTAGCAAAAGGTGAGGTTTAGCTTCCTCTACTCCTGAGCCACGACACAATTTTGTTTAGAAGTTGAGACGAAAAAGTGTGCCTTTAATTATATTGCAGTAGTACCAGCTGAAACATCCTCTTAAACAACGAAAATATCATATAGTTTCTTGTTTGTCTTTTGCTCCCTTTAGTTTAGATTTTACAATTGTCAAGTGCCTCCGAAGTGTGGTGACCTTTTTCTTGGGGTGTCAATTAGAGGCAGGCCGAGTGTTAATGGTTTCCTCTTAGCACAAAAGTCTCCCGTAACTACGTAAAATGGCAGCCGTTTTTATGGCGCTTAAAGCTATTGCTTCCGGACAAGCTATTCGGCCGTACGAACTTGGATTGAAAGTGGAAAGTACTAGGCGCTGGCCTGTGTTGCTAGGCTCAGAGCCTAGCTGCTACCTATCAATCTATATATGCCTGCATCCTGCCTACAGTATGTCTAATTATCTACGCTCAGTTCTAGCTTAATTAGCTCTTGTTGACCACTTATACAGCTGTCTAGAACATAGGTCTAGTAATATTTCCTCCATACGCCGTTCTCTAGAACCATCTAGAAGAACGTTGTAAAGGTGACGTAAAGTTAAACGCTTGTCAGAAATTAGAGTCAAAATTTTTGTCGCAATTGTCCTTATTTCTAGGCCAGTTTGGTTTGTACGGGTAGCCCTTCCCCAGACCAGAATATACTAAAAGCACGATAGGAAAAAGTGAAAGTAGGTAATAAAAAGTACACTGTAGGAAATTTCATCGTTATACTCTCGAGCTCAATATTCAGTGTTCTCTCTATTGGCGTCTCACGAATAGCTTGATTAGTCAGGCACTGGGGCCGTCCATAAACTGCAACGTTCATAGAGGGGGTGGGGGTGATCGGTTCAACGTCGGAAACCGTCGCATGGGGTGGGGGTTGGTGCAGTGTGGTGCACTTTTTTTCTAGCTAACTAGGTAACTAGGTATACCTAGTATTACCTAGTTAATATTCGGGAAAAGTACCTAGATTTACTTTACCTAGTTGATGGTTACTCTATTTTACCTAGTTTTTCTTTACCTAGTTTTAAATCCACATAACTAGGTACTTCTAGGTAGAACAAGTTTACCTAGTTTAATATTTTCAGTTTTACGTGGCCTTTTCAGTTAGCAAACCTACAAATTTTCGGCTTTCCCACAATTACAGTGGTCCAGAGAATGAATATCTGACTTTTTTGATCAATAAAAAACAAATATTTATTTGAAATGTGTCATATTTCGTGAATTTTAACTCCACTAACTTCATCATTGTTCTATTGAAACAAAAATAATATTTTGACTTGATTTTGAGCGTTTTAGGTTTACCTAGTATTACCTAGTTTTTCTGGGGTTTACCTAGTATTACTTTACCTAGTTTCTTAGCTGAGAACTTACCTAGTATTACTTTACCTAGTTTTTTAGGTGACAACTTTACCTAGTATTACTTTACCTAGTTTAAAATTTTCAAAATGCACCACACTGGGTTGGTGTCGAAAGCGTCAACGTTTAGGTGCCTAGGAAGTTTTTGTCCGCAACTACATTGTACATATATTACAAGGAAAACTCAACGCAGTTCATGTTTCCAACTGCCAAAATGGTAGTTCACTGTCAAAAAGTTTCTTTTTCACAGCTTCTGCAGTGTCATGTCGATTTTATTGAAGATTTTCTAATGTCGGACACAGTACCAAGTTTAGTCGGGGGAGGGGGGTGTCAGCCGAAAACGTTGTAGTTTTTAGGGGGGTTGTTCTGAAAACGTCGGGAGGGGGGTGGGGGTCCAAAATGTTGAATTTTTGAACGTCGTAGCTTATGGACGGCCCCTTAATGCCGTTTATGGTACCGGTACCATTTATGGTGCCCCCACTTTCGAGGCCTGTGGTGGTACCATATGAATAAGGTACCGGTACCATATATGGTGACGGCACCATATATGGAACCCCTACCTTCGCATTGGTACCGGTATCGGTACCATATATGGTACCACTCTGTTCAGATTTCGTACCATATGGTAGTGGTACCATATATGGTACCACCACAGTTGGCTGAGGGGGTTGAAGAGATGGTATCTATAAGCCAAAAAGTCCGATTTTTTTACTAAAATCAAGCTTATTTTTCGCTAAAATGGGTATTCTGAGCAGACAGAGTATGTATGAGCTATTCTGGGGTCTGCTGCACCTAATCTTGGGATACTTTTATCCTAATTTTCTATACAAAATTACAAAAAGTTGCTGAGGGGGTAGGCCAGAGCCTGAGGTGGGGTCAACCCCCTCAGCCACCCTTTACCCTTGTCTCTGGTAGCGAGATAAAAGTGACTAAAAGGCTTCATATTGAACGCGATTTCTCAAAGCACAGCATCGATCTGCTCTTCCATCTTATAGCTAATAAACCAGTTGCTAGAGCTTCAGACAAAATCCTTTCTTCAACCTTGTCCTTCAGGATGCAGCCAATGATCAACAAACACGGAGCTTTTCTTTTCTCTTATACTACCCTGCTCACCTAATGGAATGAGATGGAACGTTTGCTATTTTTTGAAAAATTCTTGAACTTGCCAACCAGTTCAGTTTCAATGATTTTCGTGAAAGAATTAATAAGAAATATGTGCTGCTTAAGATCAAAAGAGTGATTCAGAATGTGCCTGGTTGTTAGAAAATTCTAGAGCCTAAGCCCGACAATCCTCACTAAGTCAGCCGACCAAATCATAGTAATTTAGCACTCTCGGATCGGTTTTGTCAGATAGGACAGTCCGGCTGCTCAATCACCTCACTCTTATCTTTATGAGCGTTCAGGGTCCTGCCTTATGACCGGGCCATAAATCGCCGCTCCAAAATTGGACTTAGTTTGTTTTTGTTGGGCCAGCTCAGCGTGTGAGAGAAAGTGTTTTCGGCGGCGGCGGCGGCAGAGCGCTCTGCTTTTGAAGCGAGGCGACAGACAGACAGACCTCTGTCTTGAGAGGGCTTTTAAAATTGAACTCCAAATGTGATTACGTTTTTGAGCGGCTTTTCTCTCAGGAATCGGTGATCTATTATTGGTATGCTGCCGAGGCACCAGTCAGTCGCCTGATCAATAGGTCCGAGCGACCCGACCGCCGCCTCCTCCTCCTCCTCCTTTCACCATGCCGGAGGTGGTCAAAACCGAGAAACAGTCATGCCTGTAAGTTGACTTTGCTCTATCTGTCTAGATGGGAGAGCTGTTAAGCGGCCTTTTCAAAGTGGCTTGGTAAATTGAGGCTATTAAAGTTGCTGTCCAACTAAAAATAGCCCGGAGACAGCCGACTGAAAGCTGCTTCCTGAAAGTTTTCATTTTGTTATGCGCTTTGTGTCGTTATACTCTGCTCACACGATTACCGTATATGTTGGACGGACCGCCGAAGCTTACACTGATGTACAGTACAAAGGAGAGATTTTTTAGATGTTAAATTACAATTAAGCAGAATATAGAATAGAAATAGACGCTGTTCTGCTGTTTCAAGATTACGTTTTTCAAAGCTTTCTTAGGTTTCGATTTGAAAATTCAATTTTTTAGTTAGATAAAGTATGTAGCATACATGTAACAGCTCCGGGCCGACCTGGAGGTAGGGGGGTTTTTCCTCAGATGGGGGGTCGAGGGGGGGTTTCGTCCAGAGGTGGGGTCCAAAATTCCAAAAAGCTCCAGAACGCCTGGAAATGCGTTTTTAGCACGTTTTTTTCAGTAAGGATGCTAAAAATCGCTATTTTAAGCTGCCAAATAGCTTTTTAGAGCTAAAAACAAGCAAAAAATGACAAAAAGGGCTTCGAAAAACTCCGATTTCTCTTAAATATCAGCAGTGGAAACGCCAAATTCGGTTTCCAAAGGCTTTTCAAGTGAATTTTAGGCTAAAAATTAGTGATTTCTGACCCAGTTTGTTAATGCTGGGGCCACTACTAGTACTTGTATTTTTTGGTCGGGGGGGGGGTCCCTTAACCTGTCTCGGGGGAGGGGTGAGGGGGGTTTGGCCTTTCCAGCAGGGGTAGCCCCCCATACCCTCCTCTTACATGTATGGTATGTAGGGACCGGGCCGGGCTGGATTTTGGGAGGGCCCGGCATGTAGATGTCTATGAATGACTACTAGCTATTGGGTAATCGTTTTTGCCAAACTTTTGCTTGGTCTGTTCCTGTTCCTTGTTGAAAACAAAACCAGTTGCGAACATACTAACGACGACCTATGGGTCTATTAGTTGCGTAGGCAGAGGTCTCTGCGGGAGGTAAAATGGTTTGGTTTGGTTAAGCAATCAACAGCCTTCATGCTTTTGCTACGTAGCATGCTGGTCAGATTTGCAATTAATTATTCGTTCATGATTGCGCTCTGCTAATTACATAGACTACAGCAGTGTGCTACTACTTTGCAATTAATGCCCATCTATGACACTGCAGGGATGGGCTAGCATTTCGGCTGAGGGGGGGGCTGAGGGGGTGGTAAGGTTAAGGTTTTTGGCTTATTTTTCATCAAAATACGTTAAAATAAGCTATTCTGAGCTCATTTACACCTAATCCAGGCATATATTTATCATAATTTTCTATACAAAAATCTTCCAAAAAATTCCTGAGGGGGGTAGCGGCCGGCTGAGGGGAGGTAGGTCAGAGCCTGAGGGGGGGCCAACCCCCCCTCAGCCCCCCCCCTTTGCCCATGTTTGGATGGAACTAGTTCGTACAACCCTGCTTCTTTGCATAAGACAGCACCCTCATTTTTATAATGCCAAACTTTCACCTTCACTGAAAGTAAAAATCCGCCAGATTTTAAGCGATTGAGCTTGAAGGTTGACCACTTCAGTGATTAAACTCCATAGATTGATTATCCTGCAAGATTTGGGTAAGATACGATGAACGATTCCTCTTGTTTTGTATGTTTAAATTTGACGTCTGAAAATTCGGGTCAGTTCATTGCTACCGAAGGCAGAGTTGTTAGGGTCAAAAATTAAAAAAAAGACTTTATTTTTTTAAAAAGAAGCTTTTTTGAAGGCTTAAAAAAATTTTTTTTGTAAAATCAATATGCGAATTAAGGGAAAAAGTGGGAAAATTCACGTACATTCATGCAATTTTTTGTAAATTCTTTGGAAGCAGCCAACATTTTATCCAGCAACCTGCGTAATACTTCTTTTGCATTGAGCCTAACAGCGACTGCATAAGAAATCCTTCCTTAGGATTCACCTAGACGCGCCTCTAAAGACAATTTTCGGTGAAATTGTGCAGTTACAGGCAGTGTTTAGAGCTGTATTGTCGTTTTCGAACAGGTTTCTCAACTGAATTAAGGTGCAAAAGTGGAAAATTTGTTGTAAGTATCTGTACTAGCATGCTGGACCCGTTTAAGACGATTTAAAAAAAAATTCTTTTTTAATTTAAAAAAAAAACAAAAAAATTTTGTTCTTCATAAAAAAATTTTTTTCAAAACTTTGACCGAAGGCCAATAATAAAAATAATAATAATAATCGTGCCAAAAATCTTTTCGTTCGGTTGAAAATTGACTGAACTGAATTGCGGCCATTTGAAGTTATAAAAAAGGCCGTTATTATTTTACCAAACAAAACTGTATTTTAGACCCCGCTTTCTTCACTCTTGTCCGGAAACGAAATGCATGCATCCCCTAAAATAAAAAATGCAAAAATGATTGTTTGCTTTCAGCAACCTGCTAGTATCGCTGAGTCCCAACAACTTCTCAGTGCTCAGGGAAGAGTATCCCGGCCATTGTCCTCCTAGTTTCGACGGGTCCTTGTGTTGGAATGTCACCGAACCTGGTATGGCAGTCGACCGACTCTGTCCTTTCCAGTTTTGTGCTCATTGTCCACTCGGACAACTCGGTGAGTATACGTAGTAGATATACACACATAGGTAGACATATACAGGTTTTCCAAAAAAACGGAATTTAAACTTCCAGCTTTAGTTTGAACCGACCGACCGGTGGCATCTGAAAGAGCGCTCGATTGGCTGGTGGCCGGTCAAAAATAAACCACCGAGTGTAACAGTCTAAGTGAGCAAGTTGACAGCACAGCGATTTGCTTCTGTTGTTCAGTTTTTCATGCTATAACCAACCATGGCTTTTGCCGCAAATTCGGAATGGAAAGTGTATCCTAATTTTGTATAAAGCCCAGCGTTCCTTCAGTAACCATAACTCAAGAGCTGAAGTATGTAGAGGCACCAAGCACAACCCAAGTCTATCAGTGCAGTGAGTACAGCTCTGTCCTATACCAGCCAATCGACCGGCCATGCAACGCTCTTTCAGATAAAAGTAAAAGTTGGTAACTTTGCACAAGAAACTTGTTAAAAGAAAAATACGCTAATTGGCCACCAGGACAAAACCAGAATCTCCAGTGCAAGGCGACTTGCTGTCAATGGACTCAGTGTCATATCCAGGGGTGTAGGGTGGGTACTACAGTGTAGGGTGGGTACTACACCCCCTTTGCGGTGGAGGTAGGAAGAGAAAGTCTGTTAAAAGAAGCGAAAATAATGAATTATGTACCAAAACTGTCTATGTTGTGCTTAGAATGCCTTTTAAATGCGTTGTTGAAGGCTAAATTTGTCAAAATTTTCTCGCCCTGGTCGGAGAGAACCCAAACCAGGCCACTTTAAATACTAAAACTTGTAATTTCTGTTAAGGGGTCCATAAACTACGACGTTCAAAAATTCAAAAGTTTGGACCCCCATCCCCTTCCGACGTTTTCAGAACAACCCTCCCCCTAAAAAATTACAACGTTTTTGGCTGACACCCCCCCGGCTAAACTTGGTACTGTGTGTCCGACATTAGGGGGCGTGCAAAAATTACGTAATCGTATTTTTGCCCATTTTCGGACCCCCCTCCCCCTGATAATCGCCCGTAATAATTTCCTGACCTCCCTCCCCTAATTACGTAATAATTTGGCTATCCCCCCCCCCGAAATTTCAATTTTTTGAAGAGTTAGAGCCGAAAATTTTTTGTTCAATTCTATGTAAAATGACGTTCTTATTAAAATAGCATCTGTATACAGTAACAATTGATAATTTTCTTAGTTTTCTTTATTGGTGAGGTACAACTACGTACATATGTACGTATAGTCTTAGTTTTTCATAGAAGCCATCATTGGATGGCGTTTTGTTAAAGATGAAACCGAAGTGTTTTATACTGGGTTTTAGGGCTGCTTCAATATTGCTTGACTGATAATCGATCGTCATAAACCAGAGTTCGTGCGGGACCTGAAAAGTCAGGGAATTTGGTGTCCAGTCAGGGAAAAAATTGATAGCAGTAGAATCCTCTCTCGCCCAAAGGGCCCTGTCAGAGGCTTACACACCATCCTTTTGAAAATGGGACTTCTGACTTTCCACAACTACTACAACTTGAAATTTTCCCCTCAGAATACCGTTTAAATGCGTTTTTAGAGCCAATTTTTTAAAATTCTGACCCTTGTTAGAATGTTCTCACTGATTGGTGGGGAAATTTGACTTTGTTCAGCGAATTTTACTCGGAAAAAGCCGCACGAACCCTGTAAAAGATCGAGTCGATAAGTGTTATACCCTTATAAACTCTTAATAAGATGTCAAAGGTCACTCTTGCCATTTAGCATTTGAAAAATTGGAAAGCCCTGACTTAAACAGTAGCTACCTTCTCTAATCTAAACGTTCATATAAGTGAGATCGAGAAAATTTAAGCCCAATGGCTTCAAATCGAGACTACAAGTACATGTACTGTACATCAAAACAATTAAAATTATGGCCACTTTAGTGATTTCTGCACTTTAAAAAATTACGTAATGAAGTCGCCAACCCCCTCCACCACCGTAATGAATAGTAATCTTTTGTCGAACCCCCTCCCCCTCATGCCATTACGTAATTTTTGCACGCCCCCTTAGAACATCTTCAATAAAATCGATGTCTCATCATGAATGATGAACATCTCAATGTCTGCTGCTTGAAACCTGGGATAGTTTTTAAATAGAGTTAGTTAGGCCATTTGAAGGCGTTATGAGGATATCTACTGTTTATTACTGAAGCAAAATCATAGAAATTTAACGTTTCTGTTCGGAATTTTATCGACTTTTGCTCATCACATACACTTACACAAAAATACAGATTTTGAGTACTGTTTATTTGTGTATGGTAATGTGTATCCAAATTTTCAATGTGTATGTGTATACAAAAACAACAGTAGGGACAACCTGTATGTTGGCAATGTTAGATAAAAAATTTATTTCAGAGCGTTCCGCAAGGAGGTACTGTGACGATGACGGCGGCTGGACCAAACCAGATTACTCCTACTGTGTGCGGATATTCAGAGATTTCCCCGCTTGCATTGCTTCCGGTTGCGCTCCGGTTAGTTCTTCTTTTGTGTATCTACTGCCTATCCTAACGCACTGTACAATAATTAGAGTGCGAACTGGTATTGGGTATTGGGTATTGGGGTGTTTTCCAGGTATTGGGTATTGGGGTTTTTACCCCCCAATACCCAATACTAACTGGGACAGGTAAAAATAGAGGAAAATCGATGTGGACCTGAAAAATTGATCTGAAAAATAATCGAAAAAGTTGATCGATGATCTGGTTTAGGAAGCTGTTTTCGCGTTAAAGCAACTAAACGTTAGTAGAATTTCCTAAAGTGTACGCTTTTCTAAGCCCTACACCAGTGATTAATTTCTCTGTTCTTATCTAAAATAAAAATGTCACCATAATGATGTACCAGTACATTAGAAATGTCACCATAATGTCCCAGTACTGTACCCATGGCTATTGCGGTGGTGCACACAATTTCCAGCCGATTTAGGAAAAAATTCGCCGGAAATAAGAAACACGACTGAATTACGAACTATTAACTACCAAAACTGTTAATTTCTACAAATTTTACGCCCAAAATGGCTTCTAAATGCTTTCTGAAAGGATACTTTTTCAAAATTTTCTCACCCTGCTTGCGCAGTAGCCCAACCAGGCCGCTTAAAATTTTTAATCGCAGTGCCGATAAATCTTGTGTGTACAACTGGAATGTACCTGTCCACTGAAATGTAATTTTTGGCCCAGCTACGCAAGTATTGGGTATTGGGTATTGGGGGTGTCAGGTATTGGTATTGGGTATTGGGTATTGGGGTATTGGGTTTTTCAGGTATTGTTCGCACTCTAACAATAATACAAACATGTGCAGGTCTGGCTTTGAGCGGTGTTTTTCAGAAATCGAAAATTGCTGGTTTAACGCAGAAATGACATATTTTTTGTTTGTTTTGTGTCCGTTACGTACGTATGTAGTCTTGGTTCTAAAAAACAGGTGGCTAAAAGCCATATTATATTTAGTCTCTTCTGCCGACGGTCCAAATTTGACGGGATGGATCAGAAGTCTAAAGGCGGAGTGTGCGGCTAGAAATCGCTTGAAAGCAGAAGCTGGAAAACAGCTAGAAATTGCTGCTTTATTTCTTCAGAGTACTTCTTCAAATTGTCAAAAAATGGACTAAACATTACTTCGTAGGGTGTTGTTGTTGGACATTACGTACGTGTTCTGAAAAAAATCCGGAGGCGGTCTCTGTAGGTCGTCTGGGGGTGCCGAAAAGTGGCAAATTTCATACATGGGCCGGAAAAATCTGGAGGGGTGTGGAGGTAGTCTCGGGGGGGGGGCACAAAAGTAAATAATCACCTAAAAAAGCGAAAATTTTCTCCCTCCGGGAAGGGGGCGGGGTAGAGCAGAGCAAGGGGTATAAATGAACGACCGATGGGGTATTGGCCGGAGAAGGGGGTAAGGTAACCATGTACGGTATGGCGAATTTACCTTAAAGAACAAAAATGCAGGAACAACGTTGCCAATAAATCGTAGCTTTTAGTAATTCCCACCCAAATCAGCTGAAAACCTTTGTTTAGTGTCCCGACACGCTGAGGGACATTGTAAAGTACACGTCTCTTGCGCTGTCCTGCTTGTCTGTGGTTCTGCTGGTCATATCACTGGTTCTCTTCTCAATATTCAAGTGAGTAGACAGACGGTTAAAGCTAATTCTGGTTTGATCTAAATGACCAATCCCTTCAGAAACATCCAGTGCCGTCGTCTGTCCATCCACAAGAATCTTGCCCTGGCCTTCGTCTTGCGTTTCTTCTTCTTCGCCGTTTGGACGCTCCTCAACGACCACAACGTCTTCAAAGACTGTACAAAGTTCCACGCTCCGCCCTTTGCTCACTTGGTAGGTGGAGCGTCGAATACACTTTATCTGCTCACTTCGTAGATGGAGCGTCGACTACAATTTATACAGTATACGGATACTGTTTTGCAGGAATGGCTCTGCAAATGGGTGCTATGGTTAGTGATTTACTTCCAGGTGGCCAGTGTATTATGGATGCTAGTTGAGGGCAGCTATCTAATAAGCAGGTACCACAGAATTTGCACAATTTACTACAGGGTGTCCCCAAAAAAATGACAACATTTCTTTTTGCTGCCATTTTCGCAATTTTTGACGAAATTGTCTGAAATTTGAAACGTAAGTGCCAAGAAAGTTGGAATTTTATGTGTTAAAATTTGGTGCATCAGGATTGACCCAGTCCTGAGAAATTCAACAATATATAAAATTGAGAAATTTCAATTAAATGTAGAAACAGCATAAAAAATGGAAACTTTTCTTTTTGCTGTATCTTCTTTAATTTAGGTCGGAATTGGATGAAATTTTGAATATATGCGCAGAATAACGGGTTGATTTGTAGATCAAAAGTTGGCGCATGAACCCAGCCCAGCTCTTAACATAAAAAATCCCGATCACAATACAACGACAACATTGATTTTCGCGCCCCTTAGCTACTGTAAGCGTAATTCAGTCTGTCACCCCAAACATGCTAAGAAATGTTTATGATGCTTATGGGAAACGGTTGCAGCAGTGTATTAACTCAAACGGAGGTCATCTGGATGGTGTTTTATTCCTTAGTTCTCAGAGTTTGCACATTCTTCATTTTGCTGCAGTAAAAACTCTGATTTTCTTTAGTTTCCAAGAACTAGCGAAATGGACTGATTAATGCCAGAACTTTTGACCTACAAAATATCTGCGCATATATTCAAAATTTCATCCAATTCCGACATAAATTAAAGAAGATACAGCAAAAAGAAAAGTTTCCATTTTTTATGCAGTTTCTACATTTAATTGAAATTTCGCAATTTTATATATTATTGAATTTCTCAGGACTGGGTCAATCCTGATGCACCAAATTTTAACACATAAAATTCCAACTTTTTTGGCACTTACGTTTCAAATTTCAGACAATTTCGTCAAAAATTGCGAAAATGGCAGCAAAAAGAAATGTCATTTTTTGGGACACCCTGTAATAATAAAGCTTATCTATTTTGCAGGTTTACCGTACTGGCGATGCGACACGGAGAGGGGCCTTACGTTTTTTACCTTGCAATCGGTTGGGGTACGGTAGCAGTCTATTATTCTTGTTTGTCTTTTGCATTACTGCATGTACGCTGATTTCAGGTGTTCCGGCACTTACGGTATTATTGTGGACGGTTCTTCATGAACTGTACAGTCGGCGACATGGATTTTACTGCTGGATGCCATACGCGCAGGGCGGCAACCTGTGGATCCTGGCCGGAGTGATGGGCTTCGCGCTGATTGTAAGTGGACTCGACGCTCGGCAAAGAATCGACGCTCCTAACTACTGTTTTCAGTTGAATCTGCTATTTCTACTCGGAATTGTTGTGATTTTGGTGGAGAAACTACGGGCAGAGAATACAGCAGAGTCGAAAAAGATTTGGTGAGTTCTCTTTTACAGTCAGGCAGTTAAAGCCGTTTATGCTACTGCTACCAGTACCACCATAAACTCCGTTAAGTGCTTGACTGTCTTATACGGCTGGCAATGGCAGTGCTAATGGGCGCATCGCCGCGGTGCGTGCTTTAGGAAAGCGATTAAAGCCACGCTATTTCTGGTACCTCTGCTGGGCGTCTCAAACATTCCACTATTCTACGAACCGTCCAAGCCCGATGCAGCCTATATGCTAATTTCTACGGTTCTTCAGCATTCCCAGGTACAATCAGGCTACTGGCACCAAATATGGTACCCCTACCTTGGCACTGCTACCTGTACTGGTACCTTCAGATTTTGTACCATTTATGGTACTGGTAACAATATATATGGCGTAAGCTAAACGCTGAGAACTCACATGCCTAGTGGCCCTGACACCATTCGGGTCCTGGGTCGTTTTTGCGAAAGCAGTTCCAAAGCAAGCTGTGGCCTGGGGCGGTCCATATATGGTGAATTATATGGACCTTGCGCCATATATGGTCGAATCGAATCGTTTACTGGGCCACAACACTGTATTATACAGTGGTACTTATATGGTACCGGTACACCAATATATTGTTACAGGTGCTATATACTGTATAGTAGCACATCAGTCACATTTTTACATAATCTACTGTACATACAGTGCGTCAATAATCAACAAAACTTTCAGGGAATATTTATCGCTATTATTTATTGTTTTGTCAATGGCGAAGTACAGGAAGCTGTCAAGCGCCAACTACGCTCTATGCCCTTTTATGAGGCGCTCAGGTATATATAGCAGTCTACTGTACCCATACATGGGCCGGGAAAACGGGTTGGGTTTATCAAAATCCGACAATTGGGGGTGGGCCTACCGGTTTGGGAGGTCCCGGCGATTTTGGTGGGTGGATCCAGGAACAAAAGTCGGCTTCAGGTGGGTGGGTGGTGTGCTTTGGGCGGGGGAGTCAAGCCCAAGCTTAGGGGTGGGCAACTCCCCGGACCACCCGCGGCCCATGTATGAGTGTACCCATACATGGGCCGGGGGGGGTAAGGGGGGTATACCCCTTCCCTTCGGTCGGCCATACGCCCCCTCGGCCGGCCATACACCCCCTCCCCCACCCCCTCGGAGGAAATTGTCGCTTATTTTAGGCAAAATAGGCGTTTTTCGGCCTTTTTTCGGGACCCCCCACCCCCCGAGGTCTCCAGACCCCCCTACCCCCCCCCGGATTTTTCCGGCCCATGTATGAGTGTACAATGTTCTATACCTATATCGTCCCTCTGTTGAATGGATTACTGTAGAATAGGTACTGTTGCTATGTTTTCTGGATTAACTAGTCGTTCATTCAATTCGCTACCATGGAGATGTTTGAGAAAATTGCAGAAAAAACCACTAAAATGCGCCCTTGGGACAAGAATTTGCCTAAAGTTCATATATGCAACGGGGGGCTCGGGCGTTCCCTCACCGGCAACGGGGGTTTCGCCTAGGGAGGGGTCCAAAATTTCGTAAAACTCAAAAAGGTCAGGAAATGTATTTTTAGCACGTTTTATTCAATAAGAAGAAGATCGCTAGTTTAAGCAGTCAAACAGCGTTTTCGAGTGAAAAACAAGCAAAAAAGTCTTCTATGTAAAAACACCGATTTTTCTTGATATCGGCAGAGGAATCGCCAAATTTTGTTACCAAAGGCTTGTTCACTTTGACGGCGGACACATGGAAGTGCATAATTAGTGGTTGAAGGCGAGACTTGACTAAAATTTTGAGGCTAAAAATTCTGAGGATTTAGCATGTTGTGGTTAAAATGATTGACAAACACGAAAGCTGCAGCAATACCAAACCGCCAGACATGGGCTAGCGTTTCGGCTGAGGGGTGGGGGTAGAATTTTCAATTTCTGAGGGGGGGGCTGAGGGGGTAGTAAGCCAAAAAGTCCGATTTTGGCTAAAATCAAGGGTTTTTTGCTTATTTTTCATTAAAATAAGCCAAAATAAGCTATTCTGAGCTCATTTACACCTAATCCAGGCATATTATTATCATAATTTTCTATACAAAATTCTTTCGAAAAATTGAGGGGGGTAGCGGCCGGCTGAGGGGGTAGGTCATAGCCTGATGGGGAGGCCAACCCCCCCCCCCCTCTGCCCATGTCTGCAAACCGCCGATAGATAAATGGGCGAGCCTTTATTTTGGATAGGGAGGGGGTCCCTAAGCTGTTTCGGGTTTTAAGGGGGTTGAACCTTCTTGCTACAGGGCACCACCGAAACCCCTAGTACATGTACTGTATGACTATCATATCACGTCCGAGTCCTACATACATCGAAGGGGGTACCATGGTAGAACTTGAAGTTTAGCCGGTACAGTTGTGTTATTATTTCCCTGACTGTTACAAGAATGTAGACTGTCTCTCTACCCTCTCTGTTACAGTAACGTACTGTCGTTTCACACTCAACGCCCAGACTATTAAAGGTAGATGGGCTCTCTGTCTCCTTGCTATAATAGCTTCCCTGTCTTGTGGTCCCGCCTGTTTGTAATGGCTCTGAAACCTAACCGACCGGCTCGTGCTTCCTCTTACTATCCTCTTTCCGCTGTCAAAACTCCTTCTCGCCACCAGCATGTACAGTCAAACCTCGTAAATGCAACATCGGACCGTCCCATCATTTACAGTATGTTCCATTTGGCGAGGTTCAGCTCAAAAAGGGGCAAAAACTAACTCGACTATATCCTGAACAAGTGCAGCTACTGAAAGGCAGAAGAATACAATTTAATAGTTTTGTTTGGATTCAGCTAACGCACACTGTCAAGCTTGTGTCAAGTGTGTAGTAGTGTTTACAATACAAGCCCCATACGCATTTTAAAGAGCCATTTCATATAAGACCTGTACGATCGGCGGCGGACGGCCAAATCTGACCGCCACTTTTTATTGGCTTATTTGAAAGTCCTATACAAGGAATGTTTAAAACCGAAGTATTTGCAGTATTCACCCACTACTGGACTAGATTAGTGGGAAAACACCGGAAGCCTGATGTTTGCACGCTCACAGAAGGCGTCATTTCTCTGAATCCGTTGGGCCTAGGGAGTCAAAACATTTATAGAGGTGGTGCTGTGCTACCGTTACTTGTTTATAGCCCCGTGACCTGCTGCACAACCTAGAATCGACGCTCGAAAGTGGTGGTGCTAAAATCAGTTTTTCGGTTGCTGTCGCTACAAGGTGTGGAAGTTTTTAATTTCCTTTTGCACACTATTTGGACTAACCTTTGACTAAATTTTTTCACCAGTTCGTACCAGGGTGTTGACGGTTAATCTGCTTAAAGAGTCAAACCCAAATCAGCTCCTGTCCTCAAGAAAATTTCAGGGGGTGGTCCTCGGGCCCCAAAAAGATATGTACAAGTACTGGTAGCGTCTAGTAACAAATATACTCAGAAATAACTAACTGTTAGCATAAAATCAGCTTTGATAACCGAATTTGGCATTTCCGCTGCTGACATCGAAGAATAATTATTATTGAAGCGAGCGTCAACTCTATTTTTTAAAAACTGCTTAGCAAATTACAAGAAAATGATTGTATCACTAATTTTGACATGCATAATCGATCTCTGCACTACAAAATAGTTCAAAACAACTATATTAGGCAGAAAATCAAAATTATCACATTATGCAGTAAAAACAAAAAAATGATTTTTTTGTCAATTACGAGCAAAACATTGCCTATATCTAATTTTGGTATGCGGAATCGATTTTTCCACCCAAAAATAGGCCTAGGACAACTAGATTATGCCACAAAAAAGCAAAACACCGGCATTTTTTACAACAAACGAAAAGTTCATTTTTTGGCAATATGCCATCTTTGCCTAAAAATTTTTGAGTGCGATATATATCCAATGGTTAGTCCAAATAGTAGGCAAGAGGAAATTAAAAACTTCCACACCTTGTAGCGACAGCAACCGAAAAACTGATTGTAGCACCATCACTTTCGAGCGTCGATTCTAGGTTGTGCAGTAGGTTACGGGGCTATAAACAACCAGTAAGGTGGCACAACACCTCCTCTATAAATGATTTGGGCTCCCTAGGCCTAACGGTTCCAGAGAAATGACGATTTCCGTAAACGTCCGAAAACCGTGCTCCGGACGTTTTCCCACTTTTCTAGCCCAGTAGTGGGTGAATCCCGGAAATGCTTCGGTTTTAAAAAGGGTTGTATAATTAACAGTTAAAAATTCAGACCTGTTATTAACAGTGTTAATAACGTTAATAACAGTGTTATTAACATAAAAACCTGTTAAAAATTCAAAAACGCCTGAATTTGCTCCAGCAGCATGGCAAAAGCCTAGTAAACACTATTTCATGGCTATAATGCCATCGGCAGATGACGAACTCGTTGCAGCTTTCAGAGAATCGCGCTGGTGCAGGAATACTTGGGCACTGCTCAAGCAGATGACGCAACAACCGACTTAGGTTGGGTGCCTTTCTGTCAGAACAGTACTTGCAGATTGCGGCAGTTACTCTGTTGTTCACTTTAACGCTGGTCAAATGCTGCCACACAACGTTGTTTCTGGGTCGACCAGACATCGCAGGAATTGGCTCACGAGACTTATGGCCTTTCTGGCAGAACCGACAATTTTGACTAAAACACTTTCCATTTTTTTGGTCTGAAGCATGTTTAAAATACTAGGCTTCCACTGGCAAGAACGTCACAAATAACTACGCAGAAAGAAGGGTAAAGGTAAGTTTGGTCACCCGAAAATAAAGTGACCGCACTTGTCGTAGGCCTGCCTAGCGCTTACCTAAGCCTAAGCCAGAACCTAAGCCTAAGCCTGAACCTAAGCCTAAGCCCTAGCCTGAGCCTAAGCCTAATCCGAAAGCAGTGGTTGAATTCGGGTGACCAAACTAACCTTTACCGACTGAAAATACGCAACCTTTTTATAGTGGTGCATGCAAAAAGGATAGCCACTGCGAAGTCAATGTCACTTCACTTAACGTTATTATAATAACTTTTTACGAACAAAGTTTTATTTCTGAAATGGGTTAGTGAAACACATATGGGTTAGTACACACACAGCAGCTGGGCTCGGATCCTTGTTGCACAAAATGTTGTATAGAGCAGTTTATCTCGATACTTGAAACTTTTAAGAGAACGGTGTTATGTTTCCCTACTCATTGCTGAATCAGAAAGAAACGCAAGTATTTGTCCCAAATTGCGGTAAAGGCATCTTCCTTCTTCAACATTATGCTGGCCAAATGTGCAGTTTTATTATAATTATAATAACTTAGGCCTACTTCCAAAAATAGGAAAACGTAAACACAAAGTCTGCTGGTATTAGTTGCAGTGTTACTTGACGCGACGGTCTGACAAAGTTCACATGTGTTTACTATACTAAGTTTGTAGTCAGACTGTTGAAGGTCTCAATAACTAGCAGAAGTACGGTAAATAATCATTCTATGAAGCGCTGGATGCATCCCGAGTTGCGGGAAGCTTAAAATAATTTTTTACACTAATTCGAATTATTTACAAGCCTCATGTTAATAACGTGTTATTAACGTGTTAATAACGTGTTTTTAACAGCTACCCAACCCTGGTTTTAAACATTCCTTGTATGGGACTTTCAGATGAGCCAATAAAAAGTAGGGATCAGATTTGGCCGTCCGCCGCCCTCCTGAAGAAAACCGTACCGCTCTTATGTAAAATGGCCCTTGAAAGTGGGTAGTCCGAGCATTGCTGTTCCATTTAGCGAGGATTCAATTAATGAGGTTTAACTGTACATGTTACAAGCCCCTCCCAACGATTGCTGCCATTCATTATTTTCTGCGACGCGATTTCCTTTCCTGGGCCAATTTTGGGCAACTTTGTTACAACGTCCAACGCAAAAAACTGCGATTTTTAGCTGTATTTCAGGCTAGATTTGGCGTTTTTGGCCGGAAATAACGATTTTGGCGATTCTCGAGTCATTTTTAGAGTACGCCCAACCCCGTTCATGGCTGCCTTGTTTGTTACATGTGTGGCGGTCTTTGCAGAGGCGGCTGGTGGCTAGCTAGGTTGAATGCAAAACAGCATGCACGTCATTTCCTACTGTATGTGTATGTCGTCAGCTAGCTGTCTAATTTACTGTACAGTCGAACCTGGAAGGGTCTGTGGCGATTAGAGACCTTTTTTGGCCCTTTTGGCGGCCCGTCCCGGCCCGGATTTTTTAAATTTGCAGCCCGGCCGGCCCGGCCTGGGGAACTAAAATCAGCCAAAAATCATACAAAATCGCTTGTGGGTTGTACAGTATAATTTCTAACAATGCAACAAAGCTAAATCATAATTCAGATTACAGAAAAGCGTGTTCTGGCTAAAGTACTACAACCAAAAGTACAGGAATTTGCAGCCAAATCCAGCATTTTGCAAAGGGGCTGCAAATTTTTGTGAAGTTGCCTGGTTTGGTCAGTGCAAAAAATTTTGAAAAGGTAACCTTCGAAAACGCATTTAAGCGTATTTTGAGCGTAAAATTAGCAAAATTTAACAGTTGTAGTAGTGCTAGTTAGAAGAGGTCTGGCTGGGCTTCTGCCCGAACAGGGCGAGAAAATTTTGAAAATTAGCCCTCAAATATACTAATTATTCATATTTTTGATAAGAATTCGACACATTTTATTGCACTATCCCTCCACACCGTTTGCCTTCACCCTCGGCCCGGCCCCGCCCATGCAGGTCTCCAGCCGCAACCGTCGCTAAATGGAACAGAAATTCTCGGATTAGCTCTCTTTCCTATACAGTAGGTACTTTTGTTCAGGGCAAAACCTCGTAAATGCAACAATGAACTCGTTTTCCGAGTCCATTAAAGCGCTTCACATTGAAATTTCCTTCAAAATCTATTTGGGTTTTGCGCTTTTTTGAGCGGAACCTCGATAAATATAACATAAACTATTGTACTACGGCCCGATGTTCTATTTACAAGGTTTAGACTGTCTGCAAATATACATGTATTTCTCTGTTTGTTCAGTAAGGTTTGATTGCTATTGATACATGCACCAGGCGGTCAAATCCCCAGATCGGTGGTTTGACCCCCGGTTAAAGTGGTCTGTAAAAGAGCGATTGTTTTCTGGTTTTCAGCCCACAATCTAATCATTAGCTTGAAATTCCCCTCGCCAGAAGTTTTGGAGACTTTCAGTAAAACCGGCAATTTTACAACAATTTGGCCACTATTTTTGATAATTATTGTATTCATTACTTGACAACTCTTGCCCCTCCAGATTTTTCCCGATTATTGAATTTTTCTTATTCCCCAGCGTCCGAAATGTAACCCTACTACTTCATCCACACCGTACGTACAAGTACATTACAACAGGTCATCGGGCGAAGGGGAAAAGGGGACTGAGCCCAAATTTGGTGGAAAACACTACTAAAACTCTGTACAAATCTAAAGCTAAAAAGACTATCTGGCTGGGCTCAAGTACTGCAAACTTGGCCGAAAAATTGTCTGGGAGGTTGCGGGGTCAGACACACAACCATAACTCACTGTTAGTAAAGTGTGGCATGCTCTTGTGTGAAGTTAAAAACTAGACCTTGATATGAAAATACGAGTGCTTCAGCCCGTGCTTGCATGGCATGCAGTTGTGTAGTCCACTGTTGCGAACATAATTCCATGCCGATTTTCGCACTTGCCTGTCTGCGTAGCCGAGCGGCGGTGGATTGGTGTTTCAGACGAAAACAAACAACCCTCTCCCTGGGCGGGCGTACCGAGTGTTCAATGACTTATATGAACAGCCATCAGAATGCCAACAAACTGGGCACCCACTGCGGCCAGGACCGACCCAGGGCACACACCACCGCCGGTCTGATGCCCCAGGCAAAGGAGGATGTGCCCCTAGACACCATACCAGAGACGCAACCGTTGAGCAGTGGCTTCCAGAAGACTCCGCCCTCCTACACTCAGAACTGATAGACTAGACACTGACTAAAGAAAGGGAGATTTTTTCTTTTTTTACTTTAATTCTTCGCGCAGAATCTATGCCAATTCTAGTCTCAGACTCGTACGGACGTTTGTACAGTATGTAACAAGCGATGATGAGGTATAAAATAGTGTCACGAGTGGTGTGAACGGTCATGGCTTTGAGCGTATTGGACGCAGTCCGACCAGTTGGCGCCGTACGGCGGTTCATAGTAGTTGTTTGGTTGGTAGGGTGATGTGTAGAGTACAGATGGAGTTTCCTAAAGAATTGTAGTTTCTGATCAAAAGTTCAAAGTCTCTAAATTACTGAGATACTACATATCTCAAAAATTAACTACAGTAGCTATGTTTTATCCGACCAGTGAATTCCATGCATTCATTTTTGTTATAATCAACTACTGTTGTTTGGTATTGGGTTTTCCGTTTATGTATGTGTATGTGTATACACATTTACCTTCAAATGTGTATGTTAATTTGTGTATACACATTCAACAAAACAATGTGTATTTTTGTGTATATTTGTGTATGTGTATTGTACTGAAGATGCAAATTTTTTGGTAGATTTTGAGCCAGAAATGCTAAGAAAATAAAATCTCTCAATGTCTGTTGCTTTAAACCTTGGATAGCTTTGAAATCGAGTTACTTAGGCCATTTGAAGGCTTTATGAGGATATCTACTATTTATTACTGCTGCAAAAAACATAGAAATTTTACGTTTTTGTTCGAAATTTTATCGACTTTTGCTGATCAAATACACATACACAAAAATACACATTTTTAGTACTGTTTGTGTATGGTAATGTGTATCGGAATTTTCAATGTGTATGTGTATGTGTATGTGTATACACATTAAAAAAACAATGTGTATTTTTGTGTATGGTAAATGTGTATGTGTATACACAAACAACAGTATAACCAACACGTAAGCATACCCAACCTGTGCACTTCTCCATTTGGGGAGTCTATAGAGCCATTCTTACAATACCTGAATGAACTAAACTTACAGTCACAGTATTTGAAAGTTTGTTGTTAATCGATATGTGGCGCTCTTTATTTGCCGCAGTTTGACTTTGCTTCACTTTCCGTCTCCATTTGGCTCGACGATTTTGGAACCAAACCTATAAATATAACCATCGGCAAAAGCAGCACTGCCTGATTCTAAACCACGCTGTGGTGAGACGATTTTTCTGTAGTAGATTTATTTCCATTTTCAAGCAAAAATCGCTGAAACTGCCTTTAATTAAAACAGTAATTTTTAGCTCTCTGGGACTAACTGATATTGTAGTTCTTAGAAAAATTCACTTTTAATAAGCATGATTGGTCGTAAAAATTCATGCCATTTGAAAAATTTGAAGTTCGCTTGAGTTCGCTGTCCAGGAGTGGCAAGTCTGTTTCACCGTTGACAAGTCGTCAGATCAAGGTAAAGGCGCAGAAAGGCCGCAGCGTGGCGCGCAAGAGATCGGATCAATGTGGTGTCAGTGCAGGGCAGCTTCCTACTGAAGATGCCGAGTCAACAGAGGCGGTGCAGCTCCCATAGTTCGTCTCTCCGATTGTCAGGCACAGCGGCGGCCAGTCGACACTCGTTGAAAGGGGAGTGATGAAGAGTTTGATAGTTTGAGTGAGTGTTTGTAGTATCGTGCTATCGAGTGGTTGTGTGCGTGCGTCCGAGAGTGTGTGTGTTGTTGTGTTGTAAACCAATCTACTAGTAAAGACCTCCACTTCTCTTCAGTACCTAGGAAGTGATGTTGCTCAAAAATGCTGAAAACCTTTACATTAAGTACTGAAAATAATGAAATATCTGTAAATTTACCCCAGAATGTCATTTTATGCGTTTTTAGAGGTTACAATTTTCTTGCCTGTTTGGATAACAGGCTGGCTAACCAGGTGTCTGTAAGCTTTTACATGGACATTTTTCGAAGTCCCCGGTCACTGTTACTGTCTTTTAACAGAAAAATACAGCAATTTTCAAAAAATTGAAAAAATAGTTGAAAAAAATTGCATAATTGAAATTTTCCGAGGTTCGATAATTTAATTGAAAATATAATTGTAATTGAAAATAATGGAAAACTATTTCAATTAATTTAATTTAATTGAAATTGAAAATGGCGCCCATAATTTAATTGCAATTGAAATGAAATTCAAATTCCATAATTTTACATCACTACAATGCACTAACCACTATGCTACACGCCGATGGCAGACAAACACCTTAACTAGACCCTTGACAAGCCAGACAAACAATGGGGAGCGGACCAATTGCTAAATAGAAAACACCGTCAATAGTAACATGAAAATTTTACTACTATTTTACTAGTTTTTTTTTTCAGCCAAATTCTTGATCAATTTTGCAATAAAAGATATGTGGGCGATTCACATTTTGTCAGTCGAATCTCATGCATTTCAGTCTCTAAAGTTCTTGAGAACCTCGTATCAGGATCAAATTTAGCAACTATCTAGCACCAACATTAATTATTCATAAGATCTTAGCATCATTGATGCAAAATTGTGCCTAATGACTAGAAAAATCGTAGTAAAATTAGTAAAACAAAAATTAGTAAAATCGGAGCTGCTTGGTAGTAAAACAAAACTAAAAATTTAATCGAACAGATGAATTTGTAGTAAATTTAGTAACTAGTAAAATAAAAATCCACTAGTAAAATACATTGTAACAGTATTCGGGACACCCTGTACCTGTACGTAAATTATCTTTATAGTTCACCTACCGTGATTCTGCTTTCTGACAGTTGTAGCAGTCGCGACAGCTCTAGTTTGGCGTCGTTGTCGGGGTAGTGTGAGATCTGGAAACTCTTTTCCAACTGCTCGATCTGTTGTTCGGTGAAGGCTGTTCTCAGTCGTTTCGACATATTCTGACCAGAGCAAGTGGTCAATTTATGAAAGAGAGAGGGAGAAAACGTCGGCGCCGAGTGAAAGAGGATACCTAAGAGGCTAAGCTGTGCGCCTCTTTTATCTGAGAGCTTTGCAACCCGGGGCACATATGGCCGCGAGGTAGGCCGGGTTATTAATGAGCTTTAATGAGTTTCTTAGGTCCTTTTATTGGCTCACTCCAGACTCTGTTTGCTTTGCACACTTCGCTGGCAACTTTGCACTTTTGTTGCAGATGTATAGCTAGTACGTACCGGAGATTTCCACTTGGTATCCCACCCCACTTAATAACTCACTGGGATATTACATGGACCCTTGTTCCGCTTTATATCCCATGGGATATTACTTGGCGGCAATGTTTATGTCAAATTTGTAATAATTTTCTTTACACACGCATGCTGCATCTATGATAAGACATTGTTCCGGTTATTATCCCATGCCGTTTCCAGTTAATATCCCATGGCTTTGTCCAGTTAATATCCCTGGGATATTAACTGGCGGCAATGTTTTCACTGAGAAACGTGATTTTCCGTGTTATATCCCCTGGGATACTAAGTGGAAAGCTCCGGTAGTTACGTTCTGTTAAAACCTTTCATTCACCCTTAAAGGCCAACGCTAACCTTTTTGTTCGCAAAAAGTCATGCCATTCAAGTTTGAAACGTTTCTAAAAGGTGCCAAAAGAGCTACACAATCGAAGATTATCACGTAGTTGAACAACAGACGCAAAACACATCAAGTGCTTAGAATGGCGTAAATAACGTAAATTTTCCGCCTTATCTTCTTAAAATTCAAACTAATGTTCTTAACGTTAGTTAATCGGCTGAGAGCGCCTGAAGGCATATACATAGTGCACCTCTCGAAAACAATAGCAAGGGCCCGGCCAAGTTGGCAGGGTATCACGTCTTTTCCTCGCGGACAGTTCCTCGCGCGACTATTCCTCGTAGGAATAAAAAGGTTTTATCTGTTTTGTACAGTACAGAATATCAACGTCTCGGCTGTTATGTAGATCCGAAAAACCATATACATATGCAACACAGCTAAAAGTTATGAGCCATCCCTCTAACAGTGATGCAGGCGGCGGCAGTGTGGTGCACATTTTATCTAGGTAACTAGGTAACTAGGTATACCTAGGGATGGGCAACGTAAATTAAAATCGGTAATTTACGTACACGTTATTTCTGTTTTACCAGATTTTAATTTCCGTAATCGTAACGTGTTACGGAAATTAAAATGGCCAATCTCTTGCTGTAACGCGTTACGTAAATTAATTTCCGTAACGTCGTAACGAATAAGATTCCAGCCAAACGTAAATTAATTTTCGTTTTTCTTCAAAAATTGCTAGTAGGTAGTAGCAATCGAATATCGCGGAAAAAATTATAAAATGAACTGTATGCAATGCAAATTTTAATTCTGTGTTTGTTCGATTGGAATTGCATTCGTATTTTTGAAATCTAACTTCACACCAAAAGGAAGGAATGAAGTGTGGGTATGTTTTTTGGCTGCATTACTGTAGCTGCTGAGGGTTTTATAACTGCGCGCGCAGCAACTAGCCAACTACGTACATACTACAGACTGTAGTCTACCTACCGCACACCGCACTGATGGTTAAACGTATGACAGTACTTACATATAAGATTAGTAGTGAAGAAAACTATGTAACTTCACTTCTCTGTTTGAATGCATTTTAAATGTACAACATGCTGTTGGCAAGTCCGACTGAACCTGGATCTATTAATAGGTTTTTAACTTGAAATTTGTGGACTTTAACCTGAACCTTAACCTATTTTCTTTCAGCTGGAGTTGAACCTGTTCCGTTTTATTGGACTTTCTCAACAGGTTCAAATTTCAACTGCAATTTTTAGGCAAACTATGTAAATCTTCGGTTGGATTGCACAAAATTTTAAAGATTTCATGTTTTTATACCTATTTTCAAACTGAAACTGTCAGAAAACGTAAGTACACTGCCGTGTAAAGTCTGATCTATGTTTTTCACTGCCAATAGAAAGGCTTATACAATGTAGCTCACATAAGTTGCAAGCAGCGCAAAATATCTACAGTTTTTGGAGGACTTGAACCTGAACCTACTGTATTGTCCAGGCTTTTAAGAAGATGGACTTGAAACCTGAAATTTCGATGTTGGCTTGGACTTGAACCTGAACCTATTTTTCAAACCTGAACTTTCCAACAGTAGTACAACACCTACACATAAATTTATAGTTGCCTGGCTTTTCTGCCTATTTTCTTATACAGGGAGATAACATATTGACAAATTCAAGCCTTCAAAAACGTATCTATAAGATATTCCGACCGTAAAATGGACCGAAATTAACCGCTTTAGCAGTTCGAAGAGTGGGATTGGGCTTCTGTGCGACAAGGGCGAAAAATTTTCGAAAAATTAGCCTTAAAAGTCGCATTTAAGATTCACTAGTAACCAAAAATATGTCTATAATACAACGAAACAATGCGGTGGGCTCAGGATTCAACAGAAAAATCTGTTTTGCGCTAGGAACGTAAATTAATTAACGTACAGAAATTAATTTACGTATTGCTAAATTTTAATTTTCGTATTCGTTTAATTTCCGTATCCGCATTTTTTTAATTACTGTAATTGTTAAGCGTAACGTAAATTAAAAATCGGCGCTTAATTTACGTTATGAGTTACGAAAATTAATTTAAGTGCCCATCCCTAGGTATACCTAGTATTACCTAGTTAATACTCGGGAAAAGTACCTAGATTTACTTTACCTAGTTGCTGGTTACTCTATTTTACCTAGTTTTACTTTACCTAGTTTTAAATCCACATAACTAGGTACTTCTAGGTAGAACAAGTTTACCTAGTTTAATATTTTCAGTTTTACGTGGCTTTTTCAGTTAGCAAACCTACAAATTTTCGGCTTTCTCACAATCACAGTGGTCCAGAGAATGAATATCTGAGTTTTTTTATCAATAAAATACAAATATTTATTTGAAATGTGTCATATTTCGTGAAATTTAACTCCACTAACTTCATCATTGTTCTATTGAAACAAAAATAATATTTTGACTTGATTTTGAGCGTTTTAGGTTTACCTAGTATTACCTAGTTTTTCTGGGGTTTACCTAGTATTACCTAGTTTTTCTGGGGTTTACCTAGTATTACTTTACCTAGTTTCTTAGCTGAGAACTTTACCTAGTATTACTTTACCTAGTTTAAAATTTTCAAAATGCACCACACTGGGCGGCGGTTGCGCTAATCGGAGACAATCAGAGTTAAACTCTGGTTGATGGGCTGATAGCGTACATGGAGTTTGGGAGCGAAATGACCAGCAGACTGCTCGAAATCTGAGGTATGGGACAGCCCGGATTGATGCTGCTGGCAGATGTCTTGCGTACCGCAGCAGTGAACAAGAGGGTGCATGGCGCCAAAGTGATTAAAGGAAAGAGCTTGAATTTAGACAATTGACACAAGCTCATACGCAAAGATTCTTAGCTTACGGGTATGGTATTTGAAGCCGGTCAACCGGCCCAGCCCGTCGGCATCTGATTCGATCCATGTTCTTTTTCTTTGCTGCATACATGTAACAGGTCATCCGCCGATGGGGGAGGGGGTTGGGGGGGGGGGGGGGTCTGGCGCCGGCCGGGGGGGGGGGTCTGAGCCAAAATTTTGGGGGAGGGGGTGGGCACTAAAAACGCTCAAAAATCGAGAAAAATCGCAATTTTTGGGCTAAAAATCGCCAAAAATCGCTAATTTGGGCTGAAATACAGCTAAAAAGTGCTGTTTTGCAGGCGATTTTGGCAATTTTTGTGTGTGAAAGTGTAAAAAAATTGCAGAAATTTGCTCGAAAATTTACTTGCCAGAAAAATCTGAGGGGGGGGGTCGGTGAAATCGTCTCGGGGGGGGGGGGGGGTCCCCATCCGGGGGGGTCTGGCCTAAGTCGGGTGGGGGGCAGACCCCCCTGTTACATGTATGCTTTGCTGTATTTTTTGTTCTGCTCCGATTGTTTTTTTCACTATTCGGACGTATAAACTTTTCTTCAGAAATCGATTTTTAGCGAGTTTTCTGCTTGTAGTCTGACATACGTACCAATGTTTAGTTCTGCAAAAAATCGGACAGATTTTCACCTATTTTTAAGGTTTTTGGACGATTTTCTGGAGACCGACCCAAATTACATACTGTAGTAGGTCCACCTACTACGTGCTATATTATCAAACTTCTCTACCGCACTAGGCATCTTTACGCGCGATCAGCAAACAGAGACATAAAAGAAGACTCTAAGCACGGGTCCGGTCAGGTGTTGATTGCTGTCAAAGATGATTTACAGCCGGCTAACCGATTGTCGCCGACCGGCCAACTGACCTGTGCTGTGCCAGGGATGTGAGGTGGGAAAAAAACACCGGAAAAAAACTGTTTTTTTCCGGAAAAAAACCGGTTTTTTTCCTAAGGGTCGGAAAAAAACATAAATCGCGGAAAAAAACTCAAGCTAAAAATAGCTAATTTACGTCATTATTCGTTTAAAAAATGGACTTTTGCTATGTATAACTGGCCATACTGACTCAAAACTGTTAGAAAAACAACAAAAAAGACCAAATTTGGCATGAAAAAACAAAAATGCAAACTGCTGTAAGAAAATTTGCATATAGCATTATTTATGGAACCTGTCAGGCACTGTTTCATGCCTGTTTCGTGATTTATATCAATGTAACACGTGTATTTCTGGTCTAACAAGACTAGAGGAAGGCGCTAGAAAGCGTTAGGAATCATAAAACCAGCCTAGGATACTCAGAACTTGGGCTGGAGTTTTTTCCGCGATTTAGGAAAAATACCGGAAAAAAACCGGAAAAAAACTGGAAAAACACAGGCCGAGGTTTTTTCGGAAAAATATACAACCCTGTGCTGTGCCCTGCGTTAAGGTGGGTTCACATAGTCGGTCGGCGTCGGCAACGCATCGGCAAAATATCGGGGCCGAGCGTCGGTATAGCCGTGGAGAAAAACTGGGTTAAAACGCAATTTACATAGTCTCTTGTCGGCATCTGGAACCGGCCGACCTACCTGATAATTACGGTATTTTGACGGCTCAAAAGTCTAATGAGCACAGGCATTTGAGTCATTTGCGCTGTACCGGTGACAGAATGGGACGTTCTATGAGCTCTAACGCAGGCGTAAAGCTGCGGCAGTGTTGTGTATTTATCTACGGAGACATTTTTGCGAAATTTTTCTGAATGGAAAAGCCCAAGTTTGATTTCGGTGCTTTTGGCTCAGAGGGTGACAGCTCGATTTTCGCCTCCCGATTTCACAGAGAGCGCAGAGAAAAGTAATATGCATGCAGTGACTAACTGCTTTTTGCTTAAAACGGTTTATCTATAGCTGTTCAAGTGTTCTGGCCAGTGCCGCTGCGTGATTAGCGCATGTCCCCCCGACCGACCGCGCCTATGTGAACCGGCCGCATGCTCAGCGCACTGTTTAATTGGTCCGGAACGCTTGGCGGTCATAAAAGGTTGTAAATCGCGCCGTGGCGATTTGGGATTTGGCCAAATCATCGGCAAGTCTTTAGCCGTCTGGAACGGCTCCAGACGCACTACAGACTATGTGAGTAGTAAGGGGCGGCTCACTGGAGGGGCAGTGACGTCATCTGACGTCCCTGCCTCTTCCAGTGGATGGTCTTAAGACATCGTCTTAAGATCAGGGCTTACTACGTCACTGAAAATTTCAAAATTACTTTTGCTTGGGCGGGTATCGAACCTCTAACCTTTCGCTTTACAGTCGCACGCTTTACCATCTGAGCCACATTATCAGTTAGAGTTGAATGTCTAAAAGGTCTAGATATGTGTTGATGTTTGCCCCTCCTTCTCTGTCCCTCCAGCTCTGCCCCTCCTACTCTGCTCCTCCAGCTCTGCCCCTCCAGCTCTGTCCCTCCACCACTGCCCCTCCAGCTCTGTCCCTCCACCACTGCCCCTCCAGCTCTGTCCCTCCTGCTCTGCCCCTCCAGCTCTGTCCCTCCTGCTCTGCCCCTCCAGCTCTGTCCCTCCTGCTCTGCCCCTCCAGCTCTGACACAAAGTTTTGGTTGGAACATTTGCACCCCCAGCTCTGACACAAAGTTTTGGTTGGAACATTTGCACCCCCAGCTCTGACACAAAGTTTTGATTGAACAATTTGCACCCCCAGCTCTGACACAAAGTTTCGGTTGGAAAGTTTGCCCCTCCAGCTCCGACACAAAGTTTTCGTTGGAAAGTTTGCCCCTCCAGATTTCAACACTGCCCCCCTCAGAATTTGGGTCTTGATTTTGGTTGCGAAACTTGGTTGGGAAATTTGGTTGGGAAATTTTTTCTGTTGCAAAATCTGGGGTGGGTTCAGAAATTTGGTGTTTGTTTTTAAATTTCTGGCTGCAAAATCTGATTTCGGTTTTTTGTTGTGAAATTTGGTGGTTGCGAAATTTGGTAGTGGACAATTTTGTTGGGCATTTTTGGTTGCGAAATTTGGTTGGGAAATTTGGTGGTTGAGAATGTAGTAAAGCAGTACTTACCAATTTCAGCGAAATCACCGGTCAGATGTGAGACTGTGTATAAATGTTAGTGTTGTAGTTACACTCTGTTAACTACATATTACTGTTAGACTATAGGTAGCGATGCGCTAATAGTCTCTGTGTACGTGCCTTTTATCTATGTACAGAATGTTCTGGAAAAGGTCGGTCCCTCTCTCTTATCTCTTACCCGGACTAGAACTTTCTGGAACGTTCTATGGCCGTATATAAGCAGCCCGCTCTGCAGTGTTCTCTATGAGCTTCCCTGAGCTTCTATGCGCTTCTAGAGCTTACTCTCGTGTGCTACCCCCTCTCTACTGTCTCCCCCAGTGGCTCATACCCCGTGAGTCACTCCCTAGCCCTCCGATCCGATGTGCGGGGGGCCTTACGGCCTGCGATCAGACTCGAGGTCCATTTCGCTTCCCCGTGATTCGTCATCTCGGACGTTGCCCTTCTTTCACTGCCAGCCACTCCTAGCCATGCTGCTGGGTGCCGGTCACCAGGAGGGCGGCCGGCGTGTCGATGCCATGATGCTGACAGCTCCCGACGGCCGCCGGTGCCCCATATGCCAGAGGGCTCCCGGCATAGTTGGTTTCTCAGACAGCTTCTGACATCGTAGATCTTCTTCCCAACGCGGCATGCTTTGTGGAGCGGCTTCGGTGCAACGGCAGATCCAGTCGGTTCCCATTTTACCTACTCGCTGTAACCAGCTTTCGGTGGCCTGGGTGGAGCGTTGTGCCGACGACCAACTCTTTGCAGCAAGAAACTTGCCGCGCCGAGAGGATGAACCACTACAACCGCTAGGGATGCAGGGGCCGCCGTGACTCAGAGGCAGCGAGCTACCCACTGAGCC